>BQNB010027418.1:0-57654 GCA_026074375.1 Tanacetum coccineum | reverse complement strand
TTCTAGATAAAACAACCTCTGCGCTCATCACCATCATCACCATAGAATTGTCATAAGTCAAACCACTAAAGCTTGGCTGATCATCTTTCTTTACGTAACCTGTTGACTTCTTGTGATTATTCTTTGGATACTTTCTCTTTAAGTGATCCTCAGATTGGTAAATATAGCACTTGCTTCTACCACCTTGAGACTTTGATCTTGGATTTCCCCTTGACTGACGTGAATACCTATGATCAGTTCTTCCCCTCACATATAATCCTTTGCAATCATCCCCTTCACCTTAGACCTTTCCTTAATGTTCTTTAAATTTAGTATGGCCATCACTTCCTCCAAAGTTAAAGCTTCTCGTCCATAGAGCAAGGTATCCATAAAGTGTTCATATGATGCTAGTAAAGAAGTGAGTAATAATAAAGCAATATATTCATCCTCAAATTTTACCTCAATATTTGCTAAATCAAGAATGATTTTGTTGAACTCATATATATGCTCAGAAATCTTTTGTCGAGTCAGCATGTAGAATGTATACAACTTTTTCTTCAAGTACAACTTGTTGGCCAAGGACGTTGTAATGTACAAAGTCTCAAGCTTGGTCAAAACCCCCCTGCAGCCGTCTCTCAGAACCTTGATACCTAAACACAAAATCACGACACGGTGAGCTTTCTTGTTTAGCTCAGCTTTTGCTCCAGCTTCTATATCTACGGGTAAAACCTACAGAGCTGCGTCACATCTATGTTGGATTAATAAAGCATGCATGTTGACTCTCCATAACCTAAAATCACCAGTTCCATCAAATTTTTCACTGTCAAACTTGGCTCCCATTATTCTTTAATCCCTTTGTTAATCGACTAAACCTGGTGATATACCCTCACAAAAATTTGAAAACCCAATGAAAAACCTTGTGGACACTTCAAAGTAAATAACCTTTTGTTTTCTTATCTTTATACGAAATAAATAGCAAAAAAAACTATAGTCTGCAATTAAATATTGATGCCCACTAACAATAGATTATAATACCTTTGAATTATTTATTTAGTTGACTTTTAGATAAAAGCCACAACCACCCGTTTCTTCTTCCTCTATCTTGAAAAACAATTCCGACGATAGAAAAAAGAAAACGATACTTGTCGATCTTCAATAACTGAAAATAATAAACCCTTTCAAATCGATAATCTGTTGCTTCGTTACTGCCCAAGACCATAAACAATAACTACCCTTCTTTGTTATCATCTAACCTGGTAGTCTAAGCAAAAAACCCTTCTACTCCTTCCAGAAAAATGACCACAACGAACCCTTATTGATCGATCCTAGTTAACCAGCAAACTTGCGAACCGAGCTCCAATACCACTTGTAGACTTCGAGTAGCCTACAACCTGATTACCAGCGCGGAACATCAAAAACAAGAAGAACAAGCAATTTATAATCGACAAGAAAGTAAAGCACACATAAAAGGTATTACCCTAAACGATTGATTAGTATTGAAAGAATGAAGTGTACAAAGCCCTCCCCCCTCACCTCCTTTTATAGAGATGAGGGGGAAGAAAAAACGGACTCCTAATACCCTATGTCGACTGTGAATGTAAACGGGTTAGGCACGAGAACAAACAAATCCAATGACCCTAGGTAAACTTAACACTTTAACCCTATACTTCATAATAAGCTACTATAGAGACTAATATCGTAACACCAGATACTTCCAACCTTAGAAAAATCTCCAAAACCAAAACCCAAAAGATGAATAAGTTAACAATTAAAGCTAAATCTACGTTCACGAGAACATCTACAAATCTCACCATTATCTTTATAATATGATACTTATTTCTTCCACAACTAGACAAACAAAACCCGGTTATATCCTTCCAAGAACCAGATATATCCGGTTAAACCCAGCTATATCTGACCAAGATCTAGCTATTCCGGCCAAGACTGGTTATTCCGGCCTAGACCTGGTCAAGACGCGGCTATTCCGGCTAAGAACCTTTATATGATTCTTATATCTTCTATCAAACACTAAAAGTATTTTCAAAATTTAAAACTTTATGTGAATTTAAAGTAGGGCATGGATGAAAGTTCACAACTTTAAGCTACCGAAAAAGCTATTAAATAGCTTGATTAGAACCTAAGTAAAAGATTTAAGTAACCCTATATTCTTGTTTTGAAAATAAAACTTTTGTAATAAGCAAACAATATCAAGTAAATGAACAAGTACGTAGGTTGCTGTCTTAGTCACACATCTAGACTCGAAGAAACATCTCCCACACAACTTAACCATTAGACCCATACCAACAATCGCTAACTGGATATAAAGTTTCACATTCTTCATGCATGTGGCCATCAGACATGATTAGCTGTTTCTACATAGTAAATTCACACGATAAAACTATTGGAGTTTTTGACCTAATTACCCAATAACTACACGAGTATGCATCGGATAACATATAATCACGTATAGAAAATATAATCAACAAAGAGATTGATGACGTGTACCTGTTAGCAATTAACAAAACCACCATCTTCAATATACGCGTGTGTATAATAATAAATACCATGCTAAAACCACCCAAGATCTAAAGGTAGATCTCTCTACTTCAACACATACAATACGTTCATAGCGAACAATTAAGTACGCTAGTACTAGTATTGATAAAGGAAACCAAACGTCTTCGACTCTTAAATCAATCAACACGAAAACCCTAAAGGGTTGTTTGGCTTTGGTCTAACAAAAGAAATCAAAACCTTAAATGTTTTGTTTTGAGCAAGGAGAGGAAAAGGGAGAACAGAGATTTAGGGATTTAGGTTTTCAAGTTATGTGAAACAATGAATTTTAAAATCTCTTTATATCGGCATGCAACTTGGCTTGCAAGTTAGGCAATTCTACCTCCTCTTGGAGATAAAGAAACTAATTAACTAAATCAACAAGGAAACAATTCCCACACGTTCCTTTTCTATAAATCCCATATATTAAATACTTATATAAATATTTAACGCTCGTTAAGCTTTATCACTTTAAATATATTACATTTAATATATTTATTATTAATAGTTTCACGTATTAACGCATGCGTCCCCATAGGCTCGAATAAATTTCTCAGACATATATTATTTTACGTGGATATAATCTAACAGCTCCCACTTGGACATGTATTAAATCATATAATAGCATTAGTAAGCATCTAGCAACACGCCAACACTTCCAGAAATATCCGAGTGTGGTTTCATAAAGACACGGATAAATGATTTATGTATTTACAATCCCTTTGTTTCCTATATCGTGTTAAAAATGTATATGGATCAAAGTTATTCCATTATTTAACAATTTTGTTTCTTGTATATATGGTTAGTCAAGATTACCAAAAGTCAATGAGACTCTTCTACATGAGCTTTTAGGCGCGGCCACGCATACATCTGGTTAATCCTACGAGGGGCCTAGTGGCATCATACTTTAGCTATTGAAGGAACAAATTCTATATTGACTACAAGTGCCATGTCACCATGCTTCATAATCACTTCTGAAAATAGTCCTTATTAGTTACCTTATTAAGGATAATCGAAACTAAATCAAGAACAATCCACACATGTAAGACCTACTTGCATATCAAGTTTAAGGATTTAGTAAATAAAATCACTTACAAGATTCACTTAATGACGCTGATCTATAAAGTGATAGTCTTGTTAGTTGGGGAAGTCCAATATTCATCTGATGAATATCATGTGAGTTTGGCGGACACATCCTTTAATATCTAAGATATCACCAATCACTCAGACTTGTCTTAGTTCAATAATATTCCTATATTGTTGATCGACAACGGACTAGTTTAAAATAATAATAGTAATATAACATTATTCACGGATTAAACATGCAAATATAGGACACAATTTATATTAAATATAACTGCATACCTCGTATCTTTAACATTAATAAAATTGTCTTAACATCCCTTATCCAAATACTAAACATAGATCAACATGAAATTACTAGCTAAACGAAGTCCCATGCTCCTAGCATGTTGAGTAATCTTTCCTTTCAGTAAAGCCTTCGTAAAAGGATATGCTATATTGTTATTTATGTGAACTTAAACAGGATTAATTTTGCCTAGTTCAATACACTCGCGAACATAATGACATCTTCTATGGTAGTATCTGGCACCCCTCTGAACCCCCGGTTTGTTGGCGATAAGAAGTGCGGCTGAATTGTCGCAAAACATCTTAATTAGTTCGTTTGTTGTTGGTACTATACCAAACCTTTACATTATAGTAGTACTTTGCTTGGAGCTTTTCTAGTCTACTTCGCATTCCATTCAAAATGAAGATGTATCCTAAGATTTTATTTCATATCTATCGGTCTCAAATACAAAATTGCAATAACAATCAACTCAAAGTTCAGCTTCAGGATTTCTACCATAAACCAAGAACATATCTTTAGTATTTCTTAAATAATTAAGAATGGTTTTCATAGTAGTCTAGTGTGGTTCTCTGGGATTCTGTTGAAAATGGCTTGTTATATTTTGCGCGAATGCAAAATCAGGTCTATAATGGAACCTACAACTAAAGCATAAGGTACATTTTGCATACGCTTCACCTCTCCGGGTGTTGAAGCACCTTGTGTTTTATTCAAGTCAAGTCTTTCTTGCATGGGGATGTAACCACATTTGGAATTATCCATCCTATATCTCTTCAAGATCTTATACATGTAAGCACTTTGACTAAGTCTAATTAATCGCTTTAATCAATCTTGATAGATCTTGATTACAAGAATAAATGCTACTTTCCTTAAATCTTTCATGGCGAAACATTTTCCAAGATAGGTCTTTACACTTTCTCAACTTGGAATGTAATTTCCCATTAGAATTATGTTATCAACATATAAGATGAGAAATGTAACATTACTCCCACTAGCATTTTGATATACACATGGCTCATCAAGATTTTGAGTAAACCCAAACCTTTTGATTTCCTCATCAAATCTTTTATTCCATCTTCTTGATGCTTTCTTAAGACCATAAATGGATCTTTGAAGCTTGCATACTTTTCTGAGATGTTTAGGATCAACAAAACCTTTGGGTTGCACCATATAAATGTCTTCATCAAGATAACCATTTAAGAATGTAGTTTTGAAATCTATTTGCCATATCTCATATATCATGATCGACAAAACCTTCGGGTTGCATAATATAAATGAAAATCCTAATAGCTCTAATGTCAGCAACGAGTGAGAACGTTTCTTCATAATCTACCCCATAGGTTTGAGTAAATCCCTTTGCTACAAGACAAGGTTTATAGGCGTCTACATTGCCATCCATGTCAGTCTTTTTCTTGAAAAGCCATTTGCTTCTAACAGTCTTACCATTGGGAGGGAGATCAACCAAGCACCATACTTGATTATCATTCATGGATTGCATCTTCGTATTCATAACATCAAGCTACTTATCAGATCTGGATATATCATTGCAGCTTTATTGTTAGTAGGTTCATAAAGATCCCCTAAACTATGCTCCTCCCCTTCTACATTTAGACATAAGTGTTTAGGAGCTTGATGTGTCCTTGCGGACCTATGATCAGGAGCTTTTTCCTTATGAGATGGTTCAAAACTTTCAACCTCCATAGGAATTTAGCTAGTGATTTCAGAAGGTGATGTATCTTCATCTTGAATTTCTTCAATTTCTCTCACCCTCCCATTGACATTTTGAGACAAAAGATTTCTCTTAAAGAATTCAACATACCTTGCAACAACTATTTTGTTTTCAGGTGGGAAGTAGAAATAGTAACCTATTGTTTACTTTGGGTATCCTATAAAGATACACTTAACATATATGTGTTGGAGTTTGTCATGCGTATCCCGCTTCATAAGCTTCTCACAACCCCAGACCTTTAAGTAATTGACTATGCATGATTCATATGGCGTCTTATATAGGGAGAAGAGAGATTTAGGGATTTAGGTTTTCATGTTATGTGAAACAATGAAGCCCATGATCTCTTTATATAGGCATGCAACTTAGCCTGCAAGTTAGGAAATTCCACCTCCTCTTTGAGATAAGGAAACTAATTGACTATGTCAATAAGGAAACAATTCCCACACTTTCCTATTCTATAAATCCCATATATTAGTCTTTAAACCTTTTAATGACTAACATAACTCTCTTAAATACTTATATAAATATTTAACGCTCGTTAAGCTTTATCATTTTAATATATTACATTTAATAAATTTATTATTATGTGTTTTACGTATTAACGCGTGCGTCCCTATAGGCTCGAAAAAATTTCCCGGACATATATTATTTTACGTGGACATAATCCAACAAAAACAAATTAGACTTGAAAATAAAACTACTGTAATAAAAAAGAATTACAAGCGCATTGTCAAGCCATCATGTTAGATTCATCATCCTCCCCTGTTGCTGCTTCATTGAACATGTACGGGCTTTGATACTCGATCCAGTATTGTGTAGATCTTTTCACATTCTAAAATAGCTCATAAACTCAGCTCACATCTTCCATTTGCACAACCTTCCCATTCCTTTTTTGTTAAGCCAATGCAGCTGATGTGATCAAGCTTATGGCAAATCTTACAAATGTCTCGACCCTAATTTTTGTCAACAAAACCTTTACATCATCGGATATGTCCACATCTTCCTCTTGACACCTTATATCAAGAATATTGCGAATGTCATCTTCAGTGTATATGGTTGTGTGGAGATGATAAGAAGTCAATCCAAGAAATCAATTAGAATCCCATGGGGGAGGGTTTGTAGTTTGTGCCTCAAATAGCTGTGATTCCTCGGTTGGTCGCAATAACAAGTATTGCTTCCATGTCATTTTCTAAGGCACGGTTCAGGAATGAAAAACACTCAATATCAATCATGTGGACTTCATCTATGTACAAAACACCAGGAATGATCTCTTCCTTTCCTTCCTCTCGCCACTCTGCAACCTTTGTATAAATATGTTCCCTCACTTCAGCTCGTAGTGTTGCCATGTCACCAGTGAAAAGAGCAAGAAAACCATGTGTTCTGGATTTCATAACATATATAATAAAGTTTTGAGAAAGATCTGTTAGGATATGTATATATATCAAAGAATATATGTTCGGGAAATTACTTGAGCCTATGGGGGCACACGTATATACACAGAGGATACGTTTATTAATGTAATTAATATATTTATCGTGTATTAATTATATCAATATGTTTCACGAAATAATTAAATGGTCTTTAATTATAACGTTAGACGTTATAACTAATTAATAGATATTAACAAGTGAGGGACTTGTTAGTATGAAAACCAAACCCGTGAGGTGTTGGTTGTAACCGGTCGAACAAGAAAAGAAGGAGGGGTCTTAATGTCATTTCCAGTAAACAAGATGAAGTGTTTGAGCATGACCTGAAGAAAAAGTCTTGGGCTATATAACCCCCCTGCCTAATTCTTTCAGGCAGAGTGATTTTTCCCTATCACAAACCTACGACATAAGATAATATCTAAAACCCATTATGTTCTCTTGGTTCTCCTGTTGTTCGACAAAGTCAGAAAAGGAAAACAATATGTTATGCATGCAATTGTTAATCATTGTTGGGAATTATGTTTTCCTAACTTAGTACCGACAGTACAAATAGTTAGTATTAATAATTATAGTTAGTACTGACAGTACAAAGTGTTAAGTACTAATCAGTTAGTTAGTACCGTTAGTAGAAAATAGTTAGTACCGTTTAAGAGATATGTATGAGATATTTTAGGAAAAGATATGTACGCATTTTGTAAGCCTGTTAGGGTTTATCCTTAGTCTATAAAAGGATCCCTCTTGGCATAGTTAGATACACAAGCTTAAGATATCTCATACACAATCATATCTCAATAGTTAGTAATCTGTAATCACTCAAAGCAGATTAATAGAAATTATTGTTTAGTTCTTCATTGTTTTTCTTAGTACTTGTGTTAAGATTCCGCATTAACACATAGTATTCATAATCAGTGTTTCTACATAGTCAACTGTATTTATACATCTTGGCTATCATCCTTAATAGGCTGCAGAGATCTATTCAACAAGGGACTCACAGTTCCTTAATTTATTTTTCACTTAATCTAGGGTGTCGAAGAATATTTATTAGTTCATATATTAACATCTAGAAAATGATCCAAACATTCCCTAATCAATACAAGACTTGACTAAAATTGTCGAAAGATATACGTTAAGTTGTATATTTCGTTGACAAATATTAGTTTATTATTTTTGACTTGACGAGAGTTAAATTGTGATTGTTTTGACTTAACACTATGGTTTTAAAAACGTTAAACAAACGCCCCTTTATTTAGACTTTTTATATAAATGATCAATATATATATGAATTAATATATCATAATGACTTAAAAAGTTAGTTATGTGTTTATAAAGTTGACAAAAATATAATGGTGGTCATTTCGACTCTAAAAATCGATCCTAAGAAACGAACCAAACACCCCTTAATTTTTATAAAACTTTATTCATTGATTCGAAAAATAAGTATTTAGGTATGTATGTTTCGATAGTGAATGTATAATCATTTTGACGTGTTTTTGGCATGAATCAACATGTATAGAAGTTTTTGTTTTTGAAATTTCATATATAAAATTTTCGTACCAAAAAATTTTGTGGACTCATCCTATTGAAAATTTTGGAATTTCCTATGATACGGGATTCATTTTAGTTTGGATTTCCTAGACCTATCATAAAAATATTGAAGATACAAAAAAATTATGGAAAAATACCCAATTTTGATTAAGAGCAATATTGGGGGATGAATTGAAAAGAAAAGTATAGGAAATCTTATATAGAGGTTGTAGTCTGTTGTTGGTGTTTGCCCCTCGCGAATTTTGATCGAATGGGTGTTTGAAGGTTTGAATTTTGGTGGTTTTGGGTTGTTGTTTTCGTCACAGCAGGAATGAATGGCCGGTCCCCTTAAATATAAGGGGATCGCCCACATTAACACGACCGATCCTCTTAATTTTAAAAGGGCCGCCTATCTGAGAAAAAAATTTGTTTTTCGATTTTGACTATTTTTGTAAACGTACAATTATCAAAATACATCAGGAGCTACTAGCAATATTAATTTAGATAATATAGTATCGTGAGATAGATAATGTGAAGGCGAGAGAAAAATATTGAATTTTTAATTTAACTTTTTCGTTAAGTTAAGTAAACCTTAAATAATGCTATGAAATAATTAATAGTCAGTTTTTGAATCGAGATGTGGTTTAGAGATGATTGACAAAATTTTATTGACATTTTAATTAACCTTTCGTTAATTAAAAATGCTTTGATTACTTCGGATGAGATAATCAAGTTGTCAAGCCGAGAGAAGATTTAGCTTTTGTATTTGTAATAAATGACGGTTTTCAATCAACTTCTTGTCAATTGAATAAATTAATTACTTCAGATGAAATAATTAATTATCACAATTTGGAGTGTTTGAGAGAAGATTAATACGTGATGAGAGATGATTAATACGTGACGATAGAATAATGAACATAGTCAAAACTTGATAAGACGGTTCTGATAGTCGTAGATGTTTTTAGACGTGTAGACGAGGCGGACGTCGTAGTCGAAGGAAGTTTGTTTCATCCATAGTGTTTTGATATCATGCCTTTCCGGCGTAAGATGTAAAACTAATCCTACTTCTATGTTAATAATTACTCATTAACTCACTTTTCTTCATCTACGTGAGTTTACTACTAGTGGACATAGAAGATTTCCATTTTATAGAGGTATGTAAAGAATCCTAATACAATATCGTGAGAGATGAATTCTTAATGAATAAATTCTCTTAATTCTAGAAGACCAACAAATGGCATTTCTAGTGACTACACTATTTCCACAAGCTTAAATTATATTCTATTAACTATAGCTTATGTGTTTAGCATATACTTACATGTAGCATAATAATATATAGACATTCAACATTTAACACATAATCTAAATTCTAAGAAGTTTGGAAAGAAGACATACCTTTGACTACAATGTGTTTTCTTCAACATCTTTAAGTGAGCAGACTTTGAAGGAGAAATCTTTTGGTAAACCCGTCATAAGTTTTAAGAATGTATTCACTCGTCGAATTCCAAGAAATGTTCATGAACAACTCCACTAAAATGTTGTAACGACTCAACCACTTGGTCCCCAATGTCTCATGGGTCCAAAATTGTTAGTCCCGAACATATTTTGCATATGTTGCATTTGATTCAGATACATATAGGGTGGACATATTCCCCACGGAGAGAAGTTTGGTTGTTGTGAATAATTCCACATTGAATGATTATTATTAGGGTAATTTTGTCTAACTTGATCTCTCCTAGGTTGTGGTGTTTTTGACCGAGGTTGAGGATTATTAGCTCTTTTTGGAGGAGGAGTTTTAGATCTCATTTTTGGTTTAGTAAATCCGACTCCGGGTTTTAAGGAAGGTTTATAAAAACGTTTTACTTCGTCGTCGCTTGCAATAGGAATTTTAGTATTATTTATAAGCATAAATTTTGGTCTTGGGCTTGAGTTTAATTCTACTACTTTTTCTTTAGACTCAACCTCTTGTGACTTTACAAAATTTACTTGTTTAGACTCACTAGTTGATCCTTTGGTAAAATTAAATCCTAGGCCGGATTTATCTCTGGAAGGTTTTTGAAGATTTAACATTTTCTTAAGCGATTGACTATTATTAAATTGATTAAGCTTAGAAATTTCTTCCTTAAGCTTTTCATTTTCAAACCTAAGGTCTTGACATATTTTACATTCTTCATTGACTTCCTTACCCTTTTCTAATCTAGACAATTTATTTTTTAGTTCTAGTACTTCATTTTCTAATTGATTTTTAATTTGTTTTAGTGATTTATTTTTAGCCATGACTTTTAGACCTACTTTGCATAATCTATTATATTCACTATCTAAGTCTTTTTCATCTAACGATGATTGGTCATCACTAAAGAATTCGGTTTCGGAAAGTACCTCATTGGATGTATTGGCCATAAGACATTTTTCGTCTTTAGTCTTTTCTTCATCGTCTCCGTCGCTATCACTCCATGATCCTCCGACGAAGGCTCTTTGATTGTAGTTTCTTGATAGTTTTGGACACTCCCCGATGAGATGTGTTAGTAGAAATATTACGATATTTAATCTATACATTCTCTTCATGTTTTGGTGATGAAAAACATGTTATTTATAACACATGACATAAAGTGCTTAAGTTACTTGTGATCTCAAATAATCAATGCATTCATACGACAACATCTCTCGAGTCTCAAGTCTGCTTCATCAAAGTTTTCACCCGACGTAAATCACTTAAGGTATGAATAAATAATGCTTAATTTATTTTATGATCAAAGAAATTTTTATTTAACCTCACATTTTTTTATAAAAATTTTATAAACATTTTTATAACTTTTACAAAACATTTTTAGATTTAAAAGAATTATTTTATTCAAATAAATATTTTGAATTCAAATTTTCTACCTAAAAACGGGGGGTCTGAAAAATATTCCAGAAACAATCTCCAGAAAAAACAAAAAAATGGAGCGTCCAGACTGGGCGGTCCCCTTATATTTAAGGGGACCGACACCCTAATTAAGGGGACCGGCCAGACAAAAAATCTCCTCAGCTTGCCTATAAATACTGAACTATTCCCCACTGATTTTCTAATATTTTTTTGCACCTTTTCTTTCTGTCCCAAATCAGTTTATACATCTCACACATATTCTAAAAACTTTTGATCATGTAATCATAAGCATTTTTTTCAAGTGATTCAAGTTTATTCCTCCAAGTGCAAGAGAAGAACTCTTGTTATCATCAAGATACAAAGTTATGTAGTTTAGTTAGTGCATTCGTGACATGTCTTACATTCACAATGTATAGATCGAGTCCATGTATTCTAAACTTGTGTAATAGTTAGATCATGGTGATCATGGTGTGTATAGTTGTTAGATCATGGTGATAATAGAAAGTATAGTTAGATCGGGGTGATCTTAGTAAGTAGTGTTAAATTGGTATGATCGTAGTGATGTCTAGGTGAAGTAAAGTTGTGAATCGTAGTGAAGAAGTAGTGAAGTGAAGTGAAGTCGTGAAGTGAAGTTGTGTGGTGAAGAGAAGTTATGAATGGTTGTGAAGTAGTGTGGCTAGTTGTGATAGATTGGTTCTAGCTAGGATTAGAACTCAACATTTGGCTTAGTGTCGGAAATCGGTGTAAGCTTAGTTGTGTTTGGTTTTCTCCGCCTAAAGGGAGCTTGTTGACTAGTGAAGTAACTCTCGAGTTGGGTACTCGGGGAGTGGAGTAGGGCGAAGAGGTGCTTCGTGACCAAACCACTATAAATCATCGCGTCCGGTTTGCACTTTCTTTTACTTTTCGCTTTACATCTTTATTTACCTTATCGCCTTACATTTATATTTGCATTAGATCTATATGTGTGTTGATTGTTACTTATATTGTTTAGATGATGATTGTGTCATAGATAGAAGTTAACATTGTGATTGTGCTTATATTGCTATGACATGTTCTAGTTGATATAGATGTATTATTCATACTTATCATATTGCATCTAACTTGATGGATAATTTGATACAAAATATTTTAAGTTTTTAAATGGAAACGTATTCACCCCCTCCCCTCTTTACGATTTCCATAATTGGTATTCTATGATTTTCACAATTGGTATCAGGAGCCACGGCGCTCTAATTTTCAAAACAAATGGTTTTAAAAATTGAGTACGATCCATGTATCAAATTACCCATGAAGGGGGATTGATCGTGCCGGATTCACACCGTAAATATATATAATATATAACAAAATATAAAATATATAAAGAAGTGTAAAAACCAACAATCAATGATACCGAGAAGTAGTATAGAGCTTTCCCGGGTCGTAAATCCCCAACGAGGCTGGAATGGTAAATCGATACGATCGAAGATTTGAGTTTGAAGGAAGGAATGAGTTTGGGAAGTTGAAAAAGTCAAATTAGATAATAACGGACTAAAACGTTTAAGAAAACCTAGAATTCGAATTAACTAGAAAACGAAGGCCGAAATTTCCCGAACAAAAGGGGAAACTCCTTAAATATTTAAAAATAAGCCTACGAAGTAAAATTTTTCGCTTCTAACTACTCTATTGGACCAAATAACGAAGAATGAAAAGACTAGACCGAAAACGGAGTTCGTTTGACCCAAAACGAGTCAAAACAAATCCCGTACCCGGGACACAGTTCTTTAAAAGATGAAAAAGTTCATAAAATTACCCTAACGAAAAATTTTTTATATTTTTCCTACAAACTAGGTGATAAAAGAAAATTTTCTAAAAAAGCAAAATATTTTTTTGGATATTTTTGTTTATTATTTATGAATTTAATAAACTTTTTACTAAATTAAATTATAAAAAATATTAAACGTTTACAAAAAATTCTGAAAAATTTACAAAATACTAGACACTATAAGTTACCTACGAAAAATAACAAACACCCACCAGCTTATACAATAAGCCCCGAAATAAGCTTACACAGCTTATGGGCTTATGAGGGCAAAATTGTATAAAAACCAAAGCCATCGAGTCTATATACGAAAAAGACCCAAAGGCGCAGTTGGTTTTAAGGTGTGTGGGATAAAGGGGATGTATTGCTTGGTCCCGGGTTCGAGTCTTGCTCACCCGGACCAAGTATCTTCCTCCTTTTTTTTTTAAAACTCTAGGGTAGAAATTGTAAGAAATGAAACTAAAAGGTAGGCGGGCAAAATTTCTAGAATTTACCACCTACATGTAAATAGGTAACCCTACATATGAAAAAGTGACAAACGACCTACGCTTGGTTATTTTTTTTTAGCTTATAAAAAGTGAGATTTAGCAAAATTAAAACATGAAGTTGTTAAACAGCTTATTCTCTACATTCTGTATTAACAAAAGACTTTCAACTTTTTTGACCACAGAATAAGTAGAAAATAAGCTAAGTTGACAGCAAGTTAAATGGCTTAAAGCTAAAAAAAGCTTAAGTCTTTTTGTTATTATGGTCTAATTAAACTAGCTAAGGGGACTAAATTACAGCAAAGGGGGTTAAACTAACTTAAATAAGCTAAAAAGGAAAGGCGAAAGCTAACGTAAATAGCTGTTGGAAAGTTAATGGACAGAAACTGAAATAAGCCTAAAAGCTAAAATTTTACTAAGTCACTTGGGCAAATAAGCTAGAAAAAGGAAAAAATAAGCTTGACAACTATTTAAACTAACTTAAAATGCTATGAAGAAGCAATTTGAGCTTATGGCATAAGCTCAATAAGCTAAAATCAAAATTCAACAATTCCTCAGCCTAAGGAATGCAAAAACAGCCAAAGGGCATGTTTGGGCTTAAAAATAAGCACCCAAATAAGCTTATCAAGGGCTGAGACTTTGAGGGCTTATACTAGAGCTTATAAGCTCTTAAAATAAGCCAAATACTTGGGCTTAAGTTGGCTTAAAGGCTGAGAACAATAAGCCTAAAGTCCCCCCTTTGCACCAGGGGAGCTTTAAGGCAAACCTCAAGGGCTTATTTGACAGCTTATTTTAAGCTGTCAAATAAGCTCTAAAATCACAAATAAGCCCAAACAGATTGAGTGCTATGACAAATGGGCTTGTGCACCAATTTTGAGCTTTTGAAAATTAATTTTACTTGCTTATTTTTGTGAATGAAAAAGGGCTTTTGGTTTTTTTTAAACTGTGACAGAAAAAAGGCTTGGTGGAATTTGACTCACAAAGTCAAAAGAACAAAGGTCTTGGACACCCCTTTTTTTTGACACTAAAGACACACTCTTTTTGTACTTAAACTCAAACCACAAGTGCTTAATCAAATAAGCACTTGTGGGTTACTTAAAAACCTCACAGTTTTGAACATGATTTTGAAAACCTTAGAAAACTATTTTGAAACAAAAAACTTTCTCAAACCAGCTTAAAATAGGTTAAGAATTTAAGCTAAAGTTACCCCAAATACCTTAACCCATGCAAAAAGCCTTTTTGACCCGTTTTGGCCTTGTGCCAAACACCCCTTTACTTAAAAACTGTCAAACCAAAGTGGATTTAAAATCCATTTTTAAGCTAAAACTTTAAAAACCTTTTATCTACTCCTACTTATTTTAACCTATTCAAACTATTTTAAAACTAAAAATCCTAGCTTATTAAGAAAAATAAGCTAGTTTCTCTACTAGCTTATACTAACACTTATGACAGTTTTTGAGAGAAAAGCTAATGTAACACAAAATTATGCAATAAAAACTTACAACAGCCAAATAACAACTTAAACTAAATGGTTTACATAGATGATAAGCAAATAAGCTAAAGGTTTAAGCTAAAAATTAAGCTAAGTAAGAATTTAGAAATTAGACCTTGGATTTTTGAAGTTTCAGAACCAAGGCCACTCTTTCTGAGTGAGTGGCCTAAAAACCTGTCCTAATGGCTCCTTAGCCTCTAAACCTGAGCAATAAGCTCAATAAGCTCTTGGGAGCTTATTACTTCAAAATGGTTCCAAATTGACTAGTGGACATTTATGAGCTGAATTCAAATAAAAACAATATGAAAGAGCTTATAACAAATTTTAGCTGATTAGGAGATTATTTGCCAGAATAGCTCTAAGGGTTATTGAGAGCTTATTGAGTAAAAGAGCTTAATTTTCATTAAATGATTGAGAATTTACAATTTGCATAAGAGAATTATATTAAAAACACTTTAAACTACAAATAAAACTGGATATTAAAACTTAATAAAACTGAATGTAACTTGGAATTAACTTGGAATATTTGCCACAATGGCTTACAAGGCTTTTTATAGCCGAAAATCTACACTAGGTCTTCATTTTTCTCTTTCTTCTTGTTGTGCTTGTTTGTAGACACACAAACACAGGTGTGTTTGTTTTGTGAGAGTGTCACAGCCTTCAATCTTGGCCCTTCAATCTTTAAAGTCAATCTCAGTCGTCGAATTTGGTCTTGGGGGGTGTGGGATTGCCAAGTTGGCACCTTTGTGGCTGGGAAAGGTAGTGGAGGAGGGGGGAGATGTATATCCATGGTGGTGGTGAAGGTCTTTGGGGTAAAAACGGGTGTAAACACCCGTGAGTGTTTTTGGGGGGAAAAAGAAAGCGGGAAAAGAAGTTGGGTGTATAACAGAGTGAAAGTTTGAGAATTTGGCAAGAATAGTCCCTCTTGGTTTATTGTTCATTTGCACACATGGTCCTTGTGGTTAAATAACTTTTGGGGACTTGGCAAAACAAGTCCCCAAGAGTTATAGGACTTATTGCATCTTTCGTCCTTGGTGTACAAGTTAGGGGGGTTGGCAGTTTTGCCCCCCCACTTGTTACTTTGAGTAAATAACAAAATGGCCCTTCTCTTTTCTTTTCCTCTTTTCTTCTTTTTATATAAGTTTAGGGTTTGGCAATTTCAGCCCCTAAACTTATATTTCTTTGACTTTGGCCCCCGGCGTTGTCTTTTGACTTTGACCAGTTGACGTTTGACTTTTCTGTTGACTTTTTGACTTGATTGTCTTTCCGGCTTCGATTTAGCTTTGTCTTTCACAGTCTTTTCCATTCCGAGTCCAGTTTTTTTTCGTTTTGGCTTTGTTTTTCGTCCTTTTCTTAGATATCCGTTCCTGCACAATACAATTAGCAAAACAAGCGTATATTTGGCATTTTAAGTCCGTTTTTGGTTATTTTAGCTCGTTTTTAAAGGTAAAAGGTATGTGTAATTAAGCACATACCAAAATCCCCCATACTAAGGTATTGCCGTGTCCTCACGCAATGTTATGAAGTAAACATTTACGAAAACTAAGAATCTCAATCCCCCTCGACTAATAACTTTGAAAAGTAGCTAAGTGTTTGTCAAGGGAAACTAAAGAATCAAAAGCTTCGACAAGTCCCGTTTTCACCATTTTTTTTATCTATACTAACTATCCCTAATATTTTTGGATTTTTCTTTTTCTTTTCTCGACTACCTGTTTGACTTCCTTTATTAACACTGGGATCATAGAATGAGAAACGCCCATAGAATAATCTACGGATGTCCTGACGGATAAATTCATCGTCCCCGATTTTTCACTAGTTCCAAACCAAGCAATTAAACAAGATCATGTCAATATAAGTCTAAATGCTAAGCACTCATACTTATGACTTGTGAACTTTTAACTCCCAACATGAATATATGATTTAAATGTGTGTACTCATTTCAACTCAACCATAGATCAACTTATTTCCATAGTCGTGATTCAAGATGAATCATGACTCAAAGCAACAACTTATTAGGACCTTGTAACTTGATTTTAAAGAACGAGATTTTAACTGTAGAACTTTTTGCAACATCTTCATCATTATAATCATAAGTTCTTAAAGCTAGGAATGCGTTGCTTAGTTTGAACACCTACCTAGGCCTCGCTCCCTAGTAGGATATCACAACCAACGACCGATGTTCTTAGTTTGAAAACCCACCCCGTTGCTAGCGTAGTGGGAAATCACAACAACACCTTCTTCCTAATATGGCTAAGGATAGGTGTCTTAGTTTGAACCCTCACCTAGACCTCGCTTCCTGGTGAGATATCACAACACACCAAATCCCTAGAAGTAAAGATGTCTTAGTTTGAACCCCCACCTCGTGGTTAGCGGAGTGGGATATCACGACACATCTTTTACTTGTTCCATATAATCAAATGTATGCTTCATTGGCATAATTTCAATATTCATCTTTGGCATTTTAACTTTCAAATTACTAAGAACAGAAAAATCTCGCTTTAAAGAATCAAGTTACACATTGAAGCTTTTTCTAAAAACATTGATTGACTTAGTTGAATTGAAATGAGCACGTATGATTAGGCGGATTAGAAGCTAATGGGAGAAAAAGCCACAAGTTACTCATATAAGTTTTAGAAGAATCTTGCTCAGCACATAAACTTATATTTAACTCTATCACTTCTTGTTCTTCACCTTATTAAAATTCGAAGCAATAGAATTCGTGAAAGCTTAGCCTACAAGCGGTAAGTTGAGGAACTAGCTAGGGCTCAACACGCCCGATCGAGTCAAAAATTATTCTCATTCTACCCATTAGGAGAGTCGAAACTGTGACAAAACACTTATTTTATTTTTGAAAATTTTTAAATTTTTTCATTTTTTTGGTATTTTTGCAAAAATTTGGTGGTAAAAACAGGATTACATGATAACAACGGCTGCAGGCAGAATCAAATCGAAGATCCCCCCCATACTAGAACTAAACATCGTCCTCGATGTTTTGAAAGGGGCACCTACGTAAATCTAAGGCCGTTTATTAAGTGTGCCAAAAGATAAAACGTTAGTCGATTAGATTAGGATATTGGATTCCCAAAATGAAGCTGAGGATGTGAAACTCTTGATAAAAATACAAGCACGGGAGTCTTCACAATCCGGGCGATCCTGGACAATTAACAACACAAACACGAAACACGGGTAATGGAAGAGGCGAGCCTCCACACAACAAGAAAACACTTATTCATTTCTACACAATACTACGATAAGCATGGGGTGCCTCCCACGAAGCGCTTGTTTAAGGTCGCTATGCTTGACCCGTCCCCCGAATTTATTGGTCCATGGGGAACGTCTGGAGATCCGGGACTACCAATTGTGGTACGTCCCCTCCAAAGTAGTGCTTCAAACGATGACCATTCACTTTGAAATTTGGCCCGGAGTTTTGGGATAACTCGACAGTGCCATATGGAAAAACTTGGGTTACAGTGAATGGTCCACTCCAGCGGGTCTTAAGCTTGCCCGAGAAAATCTTTAATCTAAAGTTAAAGAGGAGGACTCGATCACCGACGTTGAAAACGCGGTTTTTGATCTTGGAGTCATGGATTCTCTTTGTTTTCTCTTTGTAGACAAATAGCTTCTCTTAAGCATGATCACGAAGTTCATTAAGTTCATTGAGTTGAACTTTTCTGTGATCACCCGCGGTTTTGATATCAAAATTTGTATGCTTAAGGGCCCAGTAAGCTTTGTGCTCGAGCTCAATCGGTAAGATTGACATGCCCTTCCCGTACACTAACTTGTATGGAGTACACCCAATGGATGTTTTGTAAGCAGTGCGGAAAGCCCAAAGTGCGTCATCTAATTTATCCGACCAAGAGGCACGATTTTCGCCCACGGTCCTTTCAAGAATTCGTTTCAAACCACGATTGGATACCTCAACTTGTCCACTTGTTTGTGGATGATACGCGGTGGAGAGACGATGAGAGACTCCGTATTTAAGCATGACCTTTGCAAATTGGTCATTGCAAAAATGGGTTCCGCGATCACTTATGATTGCACGAGGGGCACCGAATCTGGCGAAGAGAGATTTAAGAAATTTGCAACAACTAGCGTCATTGGGTGAGAGCGCTTTTGCTTCGAACCCATTTGGATTAAATAAATCAACGGCCACGATTATATATTATGTTTCCCTCATTAAAGACAGGAACGGCCCCATAAAATCAATCACCCATATGTCAAAGATTCGCTAATCTTGGATTGAGGTTTTGTAGCATACTCATCAACGTTGCTAAATTTTGCCTTGACGTGACAAATGTCAACATCGGGTGACATAGTCTGGGATCCTTGTAGATCGTGGGCAATAAAAATCCTGAAATCAAATAACTTTTAGCGGTGTAATTAGGGAACACCGTAGTGTCCCTCGGTGGTCCATTATGGCAACTTTAAGAATTGTCAAATGCTATCCTTGGCCCTGAAACACAACGCTCTAATTACTCGGTCAGCAAGATCTTGAATAGAATGGGGCTCCAAAAAGTTTAGTGTTTGATGACGTCTTTGAAAAAACCTTTTTTTTCTGCTGAGACGACGATGTCCTTTGATCACAAAATTCCCCGCATTGTAGTTTGAAAAATTCGGCAAACATGGGGATTATCATCACCAACGAATGGTAACCATCCCAATGTGTCTCGAGAGCAAATGGAACCGTAATTCCCTTTTTCTCGAGCTCACTTTTGATGGGGATTTTTCAATCTAGAAAGTGGTCCGCTCGAGATTTCTGCTCCTTTTTTTATCACGGATAACGACATCAAATTCTTGGAGCAGCAAAATCCACTGGAGCAATCTTGGCTTAGCATCCTGCTTAGCAAGCAGGTACTTGAGAGCAGAATGGTCCGTATACACTATGCTTTTGGACAAGACAAGATATGGCCGGAAATTCTCGAAAGCATACACTACGGCAAGTAATTCCTTTTTTTCCGTTGTAGTGTAAATGTGCCTTGAGCCTTTCTGTCAAAGTTTTTGCTTGCATAGTGTATCGTTTGAAGTGCTTGGTCTTACGTTTTCCCTAGTACTGCCCCCAAACAGCAAAATCACTGCAACACAACATGATTTCAAAAAGGCAAGTCCCAAATCGGAGCAACTAGAATTGGAGCATGTGTTAACTATTCATCTTGAGGGTTATCAACTGCTATCGATCATTTCCTTCGAGAAGATAAAACGTAGCTTCTTTTTCAAGGAGGTGGGTTCCCATAGGCCGAGCGATTTTGGAAAAATCCTGAATACAATCATCGGTAGAATCCCGCGTGAACCGAAAAACCGATAGTCCCTTTCACGGAAGTGGGATGAAGGTAATTTTGCAATGAACACCTCAACTTTTGATTTATCAACCTCAATTCCTGATTTAGAAATCTTAATGGCCAAAGACTAAGCCTTCCTTGACCATAAATTGCATTTTTTCCCCAATTTAGCACAAGATTGGTGTCTTTGCACCTTTTGAGCATTTTGTCTAAATGGGAAAGGCAAGATGAGAAAGAATCACCAAAGACCGAGAAATCATCCATGAAGACTTCCCATGGTTTTCTCAATCATATCGTGAAAATTGCAACATACACCTTTGGAAACGTTGTCCCGATCATTCATAACCCAAAAGGCATGCGATATAGGCAAATGTCCCGTAAGGGCAAGGTGAAGTTAGTCTTCTCTTGATCAATGGGTCAATTGGATCTGAAAGTAGCCAGAAATCCGTCAAAAAGCATAGTAAACTACATTTCCGGCTAATCTTTACAAGCATCTGATCCCATAAATGGCAACAGGAAATGGTCTTTACGAGTAGCATATCATGAGTTTTCGTAATTCGAATCAAACACGCCATCACGTAACCTACCTAATGGTATTAACTCATTTCTTTATTTTTTAACCACGGTTATGCATCCCTTCTTAGGACACAATGAACGGGCTCCACCCAGGGACTGTCAGAGATAGGTAAATTAACGCCGGCAACAAAGAAGTTTGATAACTTCTTGCCTTAATAACCTCATGGATTTTTGGGTTAACTCTTCTCTGATTTGAACTACGGTTTGGCATTTTCCCTCCATCAAAATCTATGGGGTGCAAAAAACTGTGGATCTTATCCCGTTAATATTAGAAATTCTTCCAAGCTATGCATTTTGTGTGACTTAAGAACCTTGATCAGGGCGGTTTTATCCTCATCTTTCAAGTTTTTAGCGATTATGACGGGTAATTTGTCATCACCCTCCAAAAATCATACTCAAGAATGGATGGTAAGTCTTGAGTTCAAGTCGGGAGGACCTTCACATGAAGAGTTTAATCTCCTTCAGGTAACATTTATTTCATAAACTAGTGCGTAGGGAAGAATTTGGGTCACTATTGATTACACTTAACAATTCCTCAGGTAAACAGTAGCTCCCCTCAGAACAATAGATTCCGTCAACACTGGTGGTAATGAGATCATCATGTTCAAGAAATTCATCGATTCTTCCATTAGAAAATCACTTCCTCCGAAGGGAGTGAAAGATGGAGAGCGAGAATCGATTATAAGGTCCGAAGTAGAAGTGGGATTGCCACTTTCAGAAATTTCAAGTACTTCTTGAACATATTCTTCACAAGCAATGTCAATAACATCGACTCGGTTAACCGATTCAATGATATTGTAGGAGAAAGTTTTAGTATCACCAACTTTGAAGATCACGGATTGGTCATCGTGCCTAGGGTCATTTGTTCACACGTGTACATCGAATCAAGGGAAACTGCCGTCCTCAAGAAAGGTCTTCCTAAGATTAGGGGAACCCGAGGATCGGCAACGTAATCAACGACCACAAAATCGGCAGGAAAGAAGAACGTTCCAACTTTCACGAAAACATCCTCGGCGATGCCGGTGGGAGTAGAAATCGTTCGGAAGTTCTCGGCAATTTCAAGTACATTCCGGGTTTTGTCAAAGCTGGAGAACTTAGTTCTTTTTCCAAATGGAGAGAGCATTAGGTTGATGCCTTTGCAACCTGAGATCGGCCAAGCATAAGCATTCATTCTCATCTCCGGAAAATCACACGTTAACAAGAAATCACCAGGTGTCTCCAGTTTCTCAGGGAAACTTTTGTAGGATAAACGCCTAGCAAATTCTCGATTACCCGGTTTTTTGTCAATTCAACATCCTTATCTTTGTCATTGAGAGTCTTTCTAAACATTGGTGCAAATTTGGGCATGTGTAGGAGAGCGTCCGCGAAACTTAGCTCAAAATGGAGATTCTGAAAAATCTCCATAAATTTTGAAGCTAGAAGATTGTCTTTTTCACGAAGCTTTTCTTTGTTGGCCCTTGAAGGATAAGGCAAGGTTGGTTTAGTCTTTGAAGCAACAACGGGCTCACCAATTTGGTCATTAGCTTGGACCACTGGAGGTTGGATGTTTTCGGTGCTTGGTTGCACCGTATCCTTTGTCACCTCGGGTTCATTTTCCTTCTCTTTAGGAGGAGAAGAAATTTGAGGTCCATTATAGGAAACACCGCTTCGGGTAGTGATTGCTTTCACATCACCTTTCGGGTTAGCAATGGTGTTGCTTGGAAGAGAACCCGAGCCCGAAGTAGAAGCGGTATTACTATTTACGAATTTGGTGATCAGGTCCGTTATATTTGCCATTTGATTTTGCATATTTTGCATAACCGCGTCATTAGCTTTGACGTAGTTATCAAAATCGGGCTTAGACACACCTGGTGCTGGTGGAACTGGAGCTTGAAAAGTCGGGGGTTGATTAATCTGGGGTTGGTAAACTTGTCCTTGATTGAAATTATTACCCCGATTTTGGTTGAAATTGATCCCCCGATTTTGGTTGTTTTGATGGTTTTGCATAGGAGGAAAACCGGGAGGTCGAATTTGGTTTGCGACCATCTGAGGTCGGTAACTGGCATTCCCTTGGTTGTAGTTAACTGCGGCGGCTTGTGACACGTATTCTTGGATATTGTCACGATAAATGTTGCCATCGGTGGCTGGACAATTTTGGTAAGAATGACCACCCCCGAGCAAAGTTTACACAACTTGCCCGATCGCTTATACGGCGCGGGAGTTTGGTGGAGCGGAGCTTAGGGATTGATCTTCTTATAAGGAAGCAATGCTTTGACCATATCTTTGAGTTCGGAGACATCGGGAGAGATTTCGGAGGTGGAAGTGCTTGCACTCACTTTAGCAACAACGGGTTTGCTTCGTGAATTGCGAACTTTGGATTTGCTCTCGATGATTTTTAGACATTCTCGGGGCATTTTATCCAAAAAGTTACCACCCGCGGCGCGGAAATTATCAACTAATCTTGATCATTTGTGTTTCAAGGTATTAATAGAAATGTATCGGTTTGATGCAATTCTGAAATCCCATGATGCGGGCATGCCCTAAGAAGATCATTGAATCGGTCCCATGCTTCATAAAACGATTCGTCAAATCTTTGCTGAAATCTCGTGATTTCATTTCTAAGATTTGTCGTTTTAGAAGGGGGAAAGAATTTGTTAATGAATTTCGACACAAGATCATCCCATGTAAGAATCGATTGAGGGGGTTCTTTGTCAAGCCAAATCCGGGCTGCCCCCTCGAGGGAAAATGGGAAAAGCATAAGCTTAACCGACGTACTCGGGACGTTCGGACAAAATTTACACTGTAAGAAGTGATCTTGTTTTGAATATCGATGTGAGCAAGTTTGGGTCTTCTTATCGTGTCCAAAAAATTGCTTGTTTTGAACAAGGTTAAGTAGACCATGCTTGATCTCAAAGTTGTTTGCGTTCTTGAGATTTCAAGACTCCAACACTTCAAGATTTCCAGATTTATAAATACTCCACCAACTTTGTCGATTTCTTTCCAGCGATGTCCTGCATAAATTCTCAGAAAACAAATGTAATTCTATCTCCGTGTATTCGTTGGTTAGACACGAAATAAAAACCTAAAAACTGTACAGGATCGATACGCCGTATTCATATCCCAGGATACGCCGTATTGGAACATGTATTGACTGGTCAGTCGTCTAATATGTTGTATTTATTTAATGAATACGTCGTATAGGTTGAACTGACGAAAAAGTTTAAAGTGCAGAAAAATAAAGACTGGATAATGTCCATGTAGACAATACGCTGTATCCATGGGGTTTAGATACGCCGTATAGACAGTCTGGGAAGACAGACTCGATAAGAAAACTAAAAATACATTTTGGGTTGTCTTCCGGCAAGCACTTTTGTTTACAGAAAAGTCTTTAAGTTAGACTTGCCCCAATTTAACCCCATCCTTATAAAACAATTTGGGGTCGAACGGGATGCCAAATGGCACATACAAAATCTTAATTATAAAAATGAATGGCATCCCTTTGTTAAGATAATTACAAGTCACGATATTAACATTAATCCCGTAAAAGTTTCAGTTTTGAAAAATTTATTAGATGTATCATGACTTGTTTCCAAAAGCTTATTTGACCCATGTGCATAGGCACCAACATCGTATTTATTAAATCAGGTAATGGTTTGACAGATAAATTCTCCGAAGTGTGTTCAATATCGACTTTATCATTATCATTGTCCGTATCCGTTTTTAATTCATCGCGATCAATTACGTTAAAAGGAAATAAATCATTAAAGCATATAATGTTTTGTTCCTCTTCATCATATTCAGACAATGATGTTTCATCTTTCAAATTAAATTCATCGATATGTGATTCGTCAATAATATATATATATATAATATATAAGCAAACACTCAACCATACATTTGCACAAGAAGGCTTAAAAGTGCACCAAAATAAAATATATATGTAGCCGGAAGTATGATTCCGGGATCGTTTTATCCAACGAGGCTTAAATGGGATAATCGAATAGAGGATTGATGATTGATGTTTGAATATGACAAAGGTATGACTGGTTTTCTATTTCTACAAGTTAAATATGCAAAAACGATTAAATAAAACCTAAAAACGAAAGCTATATAACTTAAAACCTAAAACGGGCACGAAAAACGAGGGCTAAAAACTAATTTTTTTATAAAAATTACATAGTGGAGAAATAAGGCAGAAAATTTAACAAGATTAAAACCCATAATTTTATCTAATGTTAAAGCTTAATTTAAAACCATTAAACTAAACCTAAACTAATATTAACTTAAAACTAACACAGGACTAACATTGGTCTAAACGACAGGGACGATTTGTGACAAAAGACCAAATAAATTCTTATTTTCCTACCTGAACCCCAAATCCCGATTTTTAGTCCAAGTCCCAAAAGTGTGATTAAAAATTCGTTTTTAGCCAAACGCAAAAAAACACGTAGTTGTTCACAACTGTTTTTAAGCCACCTTTAATAAAGCACACTGCGAAAATAAGCACTTTATAAGCTCCAAAAAGCCAATTTAGTGCTGATTGGCAGAAAGTAAAGCTAAAACTTTTTGGATTTTTGGTATTTTGGACACTACAAACTCAAAATAAGCTCAAATTCAAAAGGGTGAGATGTTTTGGAAGCTTATATGTTGCTTAATCTGATTTATAAAAAGCTTTTCACCAATCACAAACTTAAACTAAACTCAATTTGCTCAAAAAGTAGTTAAGCTCTACTTTTTCTTAAATAAGCCAAATTCAAAATAAGCTAAATCCACCAATAAGCAAACTATAAAATGTGGATTTTGAAATAAGCTCACTAATGAGTCCTTAATAAGCCCACCTATTCACTTTTTTAAATAAGCCACTGAAATAAGCACAATAAGCACAAATCACTACACTACTATTTTTTGGATTTTTCTGAAAATAAGCACTTTTAGACCTAAAATAAGCTACTGAAATAAGCTCAAAATGTAAACAAACCTCAAACAGATTTTAGTTTCACTCCTCAATGAGCTTATGCTCAAACAATCAGAACCAAACACCTAATCTAACTAACTAAGTGAGATCAAAAATTGGTGAAACCTGACCTTAATCCATAGGAAATTGTAGGATCATTTTTTTCGACCATTTGCTTCTTAAACTATAAAACAGATTAAATCCTTTATGTCAGATTTGTTTAATGTATTTCTAATGATTTAAAATAGACTCAAAAACATCTCTTAAATATTCCCAAACTTAAAATCAAAGATTATGCATTGCACAAACCACTGAAAACACCACAATTTTGAAATATGCTTAAAAATCATAAAAACCAATATAAAGCTAATTTAAAACTTATTAAGACTATCTCTTAGACCCCTTTTAAAAAAGCTATGAAAATATTACTTGAGAACCAAAATAGTTTTAAAATCAACAGTTCAACTACGGTAATACTTGGAGTTAGTACGATAGTTTTGAAGTTAGTACCGCTAGTTCTAAGTTAGGTACCGCTAGTTTGCATATGACACCTCTTAAGTTTCAAGTCATTTTATTTTCAAGCTGATTGGATCCTAATTTGTAAAAAAAACGATTAACAATGACAAAATGAATTACTTAATGAGCAGATTTCAATAGTGATACGCACTTAATTAAGCTAAATTTAATTAACAGTATTAACTAAACATGCTACCAGTACTAACTTAGGGAAAGTTGCACAATCTATTTTTGAATGAAAGTAAGCAGGTTAAGCACTAAACAAACATAATAAAGCATAAAATAAGCAAATTAAAGGAACAAATAAGCTCTATAAGTGTTCTACAAGAAGTAAGAAAATTGAGGAGAAAAGATGAGACTTACAACCACCATTGCTAAACAGGGCTGCTTAAGCTTTTAAAGCTGATCTAAAGCTCTAGCTTGTGCAAAAGACAAAAGCTAGTATTGTCCATAAGCAACATCCTTAGTTGCTTATCATCCAAAAAGCTAAGCTGGTGGTATTTTTGGGTGAATTTTTTGATTTCTTCTTAACTACTTAACCTTTTTAAGTACTTCGTGAAAACAGCTTATCATTATGTCTATATTGAAAGCTTTTAAACACAATTAAGCACTGGGTAATACTTGAGAACTTGGAATTCAAACACTTGGATTTCAACATAAAAAAAACATTGCTTCATTAATTCTTAAAAACAATACAAATACTGAATAAGGAACAGTTGCAATAAGCTTTTAAAAGACTAAAATGAATTAATTTAAATTACATTAAAACTTACAATAAGCTAGAATGCCGTTTGGGCTTACAAAAGGGTCCTATTTATACTAGTTTCTTCATCCTTGGTCTTCCAGGTTGTGCTTCTTTTGTGAGACAAAAACCACAATGTGCTTGTTGTGTGAGGTGATTCTAAAACAAATCACAGCCTTCAATTTCTTTTGTGCTTCTTTTAAGTCAATACAGCATCGAAAGTACTTTGGAAAATGGTGAAGGGAATGCACTGGCAATTATAAGTATGGGGTGAGGGAATAGTGGAGTGGTTGAAATGATTTATCTATGGTGTTGAGTGGTTTGCAGGGAGAAGGTATGGGATGACATCCCCTAGTTGTACCTGAGTTTTGTTGGGCGGGAAAAGATAGAGTTTGGGTAGGTTGGCAGCTTTGGCCCCTTATCTCTTATAACCTCATTGTAAATTTTCCCCTGTTATGATACAACTTTCGGGGTTTTTGGCAGAATTGGCCCCTAAAATTATACTTAACCCTTAATTTTCGATTTCAGCCCTTGTCTTTTTGTAACACAACTTGAGGTTTGGCAGTTTTAGTCCCTCAGGTTGTATTTTCTTCATTTGGCTGACTTTTGACTTTGACTGACTTTGGCTTCGATTTGACTTTGTCTTTTCCATCCTGTGCTTGGCTTAGTTGTTTTTTGGCTTTGTTTTTTGAATATCCGTTCCTGCACAATTTAAATGCAAAACATACAAATACAATGTATTTTTGGTACGTTTTTAGTCATTTAAGTCCGTTTTTAATGGGAAAATGAGCTATGTGTAATTAAGCACATACCACTCCCCCATTACTAAGGTATTGCCGTGTCCTCACGCAATGTTATGAAGTAAAATCAAGAGAAAACTAAGAATCTCGAAAACCCCTGACTAAATACTCGAACGTAGCAAAGTGTTCGTCAAGGGGAATAAAGAATCAATAGCTTGACGAGTCCTTGTTTTACCAAATTTTTTCTATATGTACACTGACTTTCCTAATATTTTGGGATTCTTCCTTTTTCTTTTCTTGACTGAGTATTGCTCCTTATTTTCTAAACACTGGGATCATAAAATGAGAAGCGCCCATAGAATAATCTACGGATGTCCTGACGAATAAATTCATCGTCCCCGATTTTTTACTAGATTCCAACCAACCAATTACAGATCATTTGTCAATTATAAGTCTAATTGTTACGCCAACTCTACTTATGACTTGTAAACTTATAAACTCCCAAATGGTATATGATTTAAATGTGCTGTACTCATTTCAATCAACCATAGATAACTTATTTCCATAGTCGTATTCAAGATGTAATCATGACTCAAGCAACAACTTATTAGGGACTTGTAACTTGATTTTAAAGAACGATAATTTAACTATGAATTTTTGCAACATCTTCATCATTCATAATCATAAGTTCTTAAAGATAGGAAATGCGTGTTAGTTTGAACACCTACTAGGCCTCGCTCCTTAGAGGATATCACAACAACGACGTGTTCTTAGTTTGAAAACCCCCCGTTGCTAGCGTCGTGGGAACTACATCAACATTACTTCCTAATATGGCTAAGGATAGGTGTCTTAGTTGAACCCTACTAGACTCGCTTCCTGGTGAGAATCGCAACAACCAAATCCCTAGAAGTAAGTTGTCTTAGTTTGAACCCCACTCAGTGGTTAGCGTAGTGGATATCACGACATCTTTACTTGCTCATATACTCAATGATGCTTCATTGCATTAATTTTAATATGCATGCAGTTTTGCATTATATTTCCATTCATGCTTCTTTGGCATTTTATCTTTCAATATATAAGAACAGAAAAACTTGCTTTAAAGAATCAAGTTACCAAATTTGAAGCTTTTTTCTAAAAAACATCGATGACTTAGTTGATTGAATGAGCATGGTATGATTGGTGGGATTAGAAGCTAATGGGAGGAAATAAGCCAACACGGTTACTCATATAAGATTTAGAAGAATTTGTAGCACATAAATTATATTTAATCTATCACTTCTTGTTCTTCACCTTCTACAAATTCGGAAAACACAGAATTTCGTGAAAGTTAGCCTACAGCAGTACGTTGAGGAACTAGCTTAGGGCTCAAACACGCTCCGATCGAGTCAAAAATTATTCTCATTTCTACCCATTAGGAAAGTCGGAAACTGTGACAAAAACTTATTTTTATTTTTGAAAATTTTAAAATTTTTATTTTTTTGGTATTTTTGCTAAAATATGGTGGTAAACACGGGATTAGTGATAAACGGTGAGGCAAAAATCAAATCGAGGATCCCCCATACCTAGAACTTAAATCGTCCTCGATGTTTTGAAGGTTCACCTACATAAATCTAAGGCTGTTTATTAAGTGTGCCAAAAGATAAAACGTTAGTCGATTAGATTTGGATATTGGAATTCCAAAAATGAAGCTGAGGATGTGAAACTCTTGATAAAAATACAAGCACGAGAGTTCTTCACAATCCGGGCAATCCTGGACAAATCAACAAACACAACACGTAACAGGGTAATGGAAGAGGTGAGCCTCCACACAACAAGAAAACACTTATTTATTTTTACACAATACTACGATAAGCATGGGGTGCCTCCCACGAAGCGCTTGTTTAAGGTCGCTATGCTTGACCCGTCCCCGAATTCAATGTCCTTGGGAGGGTTTGGAGATCTAGGACTACTCGTTGATAGTACCTCCAAAGTTAGTGTTTCCAACGGTGCCATTTACTTTGGAAGTTTGGCCTGGGTTTGGGATAAATCGATGGTGCCATAAGGGAAAAACTTGGGTTACAGTGAATGGTCCAACTAAGCGGGTTTTAAGTTTGCCGAGAAAGTCCTTCAATCTAGAGTTAAAGAGGAAGGACTCGATCACCGCGTTGAAAACGGATTTTTGATCTGGGAGTCTTGGATTCCTTTGTTTTCTCTTGTAACTTAAGAGTTTTCGTAGGTGATCACGAAGTTCATTAAGTTCGTTGAGCTGAACTTTTCTGTGTCACCCGCGGTTTTGATATTGAAGTTTGTATGCTTAAGGGCCCAGTAAGCTTTGTGCTCCAACTCAATCGGAAGATGACATGCCTTTCAACGGTCTTAGCTTAAGAGCCTTGGTCAAATCGATAGCGTCTACCACTCGTATGGATTGATTGATTGAGGTTAAGCTAGTTTGTACGTCAAGGCGCCCCCAAAGTGCGTAATTAATTTATCTGACAAGAGCTTGCACGATTTTCGTCTCTCCACGGTCATTTTCAAGAGATTCCGTTTTTACTCTCATTCGGATGGACATTTTACTCAACTGTTCAACTTATATGTTGGAATGATTACGCGGAGGAGAGCGATGAGTGCACTCCGTCATTTAAGCATGACCTTTGAAATATGGTCATTGCAAAAATGGGTTTCCGCGATCACTTATGATTGCACGAGGGGCTACGAAATCGAACGAAGAGAGATTTAGAAATTTTTTGTAAACAAAACGCGGCGTCATTGGTGGGGAGCGCTTTTGATTCAACATTTCGACAAGTAATCGGATGACCAACAGTGTCTATATATTGGTTCCATTTTGAAGACGCGGGAACGACCCCTTAAATTTCAAGGCCCCACACTGTCAAAGATTCGCAAACTTGGGATAGAGTTTTGTCGGCATCTCTCACCAGTTGTGAAAATTTTGCCTTGACGTGACATATGTCACAGGGTGACAAAGTTCGTGGGCCATCTTGTAGATGTTGGCCCAATAGGCAACCTGAATTCGAAGATCTTTTTAGCGGTGTAATGGCCCGTAGTTGTCCCTCCGGTTTGGGTCCACTTATGGCAAGCTTTGAGGAATGTCAAAAGCTTCTTGCCCGAAACCCAACGCCACCTAATCATTGATCAGCACTATTTTAAATAAGAAGGGGTCGTCCCAAACAAGTAATGTTTGAATCTTTGAAACACTTTTCTTTTCTGCTGAGACGACATTCTTTGCATCACAAATTCCCGCATGGTAGTTTGCAAATCGGCAAACCATAGGGGCAATTTTAATCACACGAAAAGGTAACATCACAAGGTGTCTCGGAGGAAATGTTTGTAATTTCCTTTTCTCGAGCTCACTATGATGGGGATGTTTTCAAGTCTAGGAACGGTGGTCTGACGGCGAGATTTTCTGCTCCTTTTTTTATCCAGGATAACGACAACAAAATATTTGGAGCAGCAATACTCCACGGAGCAAGCAATTTGGCTTAGCATCTGTTAGCAGCAAGTATTTGAGAGTCGCATGGTCGTATACACTTATGCTTTTGGACAAGAAAGTATGGCCGAAAATTTCTCGAAAGAATTACAATACGGCAAGTTAATTTTTTTGTTGTAGTGTACTTGTGCTGGGCCTGGTCTAGTTTTGTTTGTAGGTGTATTGGCTGGAAGTGCTTGGTCTTACGTTGCCCCTAGGACTGCCCCAAAAGCTAAAGAACTTGCATCACACATGATTTCAAAAGGGGCAAGTCCAATCGGGAAGGCAAGTGAATTGGAGAGGGTTAACTTCATTTCTTAAGGGTTTTCAAAAGTTCGATGTCCTTCGAGAGATAAACGGAGTTTCTTTTTCAAGGAGGTGGGTCATAGGCCGGGCGATTTTGGAAAAATCCTGAATAAATCGTTGGTAGAATCCGAGCGTGCCTGAGGAAAAACTTGTGAATACCTTCACAGTAGTGGGACGAGGCAATTTTGCAATGACATCAACCTTTTGAATTTATCAACCTCAATCCCGGATTTAGAATCTTTATGGCCAAGGACTATTCCTTTCTTGACCATAAAGTGGCATTTTTCCCAATTTAGCACAAGATTGGTGTCTTCACACCTTTGGAGCATTTTGTCTAAATGGGAAAGGCAAGAGGAGAAAGAATCACCGAAAACCGAGAAATCATCCATGAAGACTTCCATGGTTTTCTCAATCATATCGTGAAAGATTGCAACCATACACCTTTGGAACGTGCCCGGTGCATTGCATAACCCAAAAGGCATGCGACGATAGGCAAATGTCCCGTAAGGGCAGGTGAAGGTAGTCTTCTCTTGATCAAGTGGGTCAATCGGGATCTGAAAGTAGCCGGAGAATCCGTCCAAAAAGCAATAGTACTCATTTCCGGCTAATCTTTCAAGCATCTGATCCATAAATGGCAACGGGAAATGGTCTTTACGAGTTGCATCATTGAGTTTTCGGTAATCGATGCAAACTCGCCATCCCGTAACCAACCTAGTGGGTATTAACTCATTTTCTTCATTTTTCACCACGGTTATGCCTCCCTTCTTAGGGACACAATGAACCGGGCTTACCCAAGGACTGTCAGAGATAGGGTAAATTAACCCGGCATCAAGAAGTTTGATAACTTCTTGCTTAATAACCTCATGGATTTTGGGGTTAACTCTTCTCTAATGTTGAACTACGGGTTTGGCATTTTCCTCCATCAAAATCTTATGGGTGCAAAACTGTGGATCTATCCCCTTAATATCAGAAATCTTCCAAGCTATGGCATGTTTGTGTGACTTAAGAACCTTGATCAGGGCGGTTTTATCCTCATCTTTCAAGTTTTTAGCGATTATGACGGGTAATTTGTCATCACCCTCCAAAAACGCATACTCAAGATGGGATGGTAAGTCTTTGAGTTCAAGGTCGGGAGGATTTTCACATGAAGATTCAATCTCTTTAGGCACATTGATTTCACAAACTGGTGACGGAGGGAGATTTGGGTCACTATTAATCACACTTAACAATTGCTCAAGGTAAATAGTGTCTCCCTCAGAATCATAGATGCCGTCAACACCTGGTGGTATTGAATCATCATGTTCAAGAAATTCATCGATCTCTTCCATTAGAAAATCACTTCCTCCGAAGGGAGTGAAAGATGGAGAGCAAGAATCGATCATAAGGTCCGAAGTAGAAGTGGGATTGCCACTTTTAGAAATTTCAAGTACTTCTTGAACATATTCTTCACAAGCAATGTCAATAACATCGACTCGGTTAACCGACTCAATGATATTGTAGGAGAAAGTCTTTGTATCACCAACTTTGAAGGTCACGGATTGGTCATCATGTCTAAGGGTCATTTGTTCACCGTGAACGTCTATCAAGGCACGTGCCATCCTCAAGAAAGGTCTTCCTAAGATTAGGGGAACCCGAGGATCGGCAACGTAATCAACGACCACAAAATCGGCAGGAAAGAAGAACGTTCCAACTTTCACGAAAACATCCTCGGCGATGCCGGTTGGAGTAGAAATCGTTCGGTCGGCAAGTTCAAGTATCATTCGAGTTTTGGTCAAAGCTGGGAGACTTAGTTCTTTCCAAATGGAGAGAGGCATTAGGTTGATGCTTGCACCGAGATCGGCTAAGGCTAAGCATTCATTCATCTCCGGAAAATCACACGGTATAAGAAATCTACCGGGGTCTCCAAGTTTCTCGGGAAACTTTTTTAGGATAACCGCCGAGCAATTCTCGTTTACCGGTGTCTTTGTCAACTCAATTATCTTATCCTTGTCATTGAGGAGCTTTCTAAACATTGGTGCAAATTTGGGCATATGTAGGAGAGCATCCGCGAAACTTAGCTCGAAATGGAGATTCCGAAAAATCTCCATAAATTTTGAAGCTAAAAGATCGTCTTTTTCACGGAACTTTTCTTTGTTGGCCCTTGAAGGATAAGGCAAGGTTGGTTTAGTCTTTGGAACAACAACGGGTTCATGAGTTTGGACCACCGGAGGTTGGATGTTTTCGGTGCTTGGTTGCACCGTATCCTTTGTCACCTCGGGTTCATTTTCCGTCTCTTTAGGAGGAGAAGAAGTTTGAGGTCCATTATAGGAAACACCGCTTCGGGTAGTGATTGCTTTCACATCACCTTTCGGGTTAGCAATGGTGTTGCTTGGAAGAGAACCCGAACCCGAAGTAGAAGCAGTATTACTATTCACGAATTTGGTGATCAGGTCCGTTATGTTTGCCATTTGATTTTGCATATTTTGCATAACCGCGTCATTAGCTTTGACGTAGTGATCAAAATCGGACTTAGACACACCTGGTGTTGGATGAGCTGGAGCGGGAGCTTGGTATGGTGGAGCTTGAAAAGTCGGGGGTTGATTAATCTGAGGTTGGTTCAAATTGTTCCCCCGATTTTGGTTGAAATTGATCCCCCGATTTTGGTTGTTTTGATGGTTTTGCATAGGAGGAAAACCGGGAGGTCGAATTTGGTTAGCAACCATCTGAGGTCGGTAACTGGCATTCCCTTGGTTGTAGTTAACTGCGGCGGCTTGTGACACGTATTCTTGGATATTGTCACGATAGTCATTGGTGGCTGGACAATTCTGGTAAGAATGTCCACCCCCGCAAGTTACACAACTTTGCTCAACCGCTTTTACGGAAGCGGGAGCTGGAGTTTGGTTTTTCTTATCGAGAATCAATGCTCTAACCATATCTTTTAGCTCAGCAACATCGGATGAAACTGCTGGGGTAGCAGAGCTCGTACTCACTTTGGAAACAATGGCCTTGCTTCGTGATTGACGAACTTTGGACTTGCTCTCGATGATTTTTAGGCATTCTCGAGGCATTTTATCCAAAAAGTTACCACCCGCAGCGGAGTTCAATGAATCTTGATCATTTGAATTTAGGGCATTATAGAATGTATCGAGTTGATGCAATTCTGAAAACCCATGATGCGGGCATCCCCTAAGAAGATCATTGAACGGTCCCCAAGCCTCATAAAAACGTCTCATCAAATTCTTGGCTGAAATCATGTGATTTCATTTTTGATATTTGTCGTTTTAGAAGGAGGGAAGAATTTGTTAATGAATTTCGAAACAAGATCATCCCATGTACGAATCGATCGAGGGGGCTCTTTTTCAAGCCAAATCCGGGCTGCTCCCTCGAGGGAAAATGGGAAAAGCATAAGCTTAACCATACTTATCTCGGAACGTTTTGTGAACATCATCGTAGAAGTAGATCTTGTGAAATATCGATGATGGGCAAGAGGGTCTTCCTTTATGTTTCCAAAAAAAATTGCTGTTTTGAACAAGATAAGAAGACCATGCTTGATCTCAAAGTTGTTCGCGGTAATTTCGGGAACAACGATCGCATCCTCGTAACCCTCGGTGGGTGCTTCGAGCAATTGCGCCCAAGTTCGATAGCGTCCATCGTACTATGGGAGGATTATCAGGTTTCCCAAGATTTGTATTAATCAACAGAAGTTTGTCGAACTGTGGTGTCGACGTCAACGTGCTTGAGAACTAGTGCGCATGCACAAAAAAGAAATATAAAAAGAAACATTTACTCTAATTTTTTTTGGTTTTTCAAGGTATTTATTCACATAGATTTTAACGGACAATGAGATAAGACAACTTAACCAAATAATAACTTACTTCACGGTAACTCTCAAAATAGATAAAACTCACAGGTGACCGGAGGAGGAAGGAATAGCGCTAATCTTATTTCTCCTTCGGGTCGTAGTTCCTAGGAACAACCCTCCTTATACCCACTTTTAAAAGTTTTTTTTGTTTCCAACTTTCAAGGTGAGCCGTACGTCGTAAGAGACACAAAAGGCAAGTTTTTAAATCTTTTGTTCGAGTTGGGAACCAACAAGTTCACCGGAAGTTATTATGATAATACCTCAGTTGAGAATATTATATTTTGGTATTTTACCAATTTGTGAATTTTATTTTCTTTTTTATGGACAATGTTTTTATATTTTTGGTTTTTTTTTCTTTGGTTTTTTTATCTGATAATTATACTAAAAGAAATGAAAAATATTTTTGTATTTTATATGTTTTTTATAAAAGTAGAAGAAAATATTCACAAATTCAAACACAAATGCCAAACGAAACGATAGTCGGTATCACAGCCTCCCCGGCAACGGCGCCAAAAATTGATTAATAATTTTTAGTTCTTCTTTTTAAACTATATATATATTATAAATAATAAAATATATAATAGTAGAAAAGAAACAAAAACACAAATCAATGATGCCAGGAAGCAGTATAGAATGTTCCCGGGTCGTTTATCCCCAACGAGGCTGGAATGGAAAATCGATACAGTCGAAGATTCGAGTTTGAAGGAAGGAATTGGTTTGAGAGATTGAAAAAGTCAAATTAATCAATGACAAACAAAAACGTTTAATAAAATCCTAAAAATTACTAAATTAAGCTGAAAAACGAGAGCCCGAATCCCGAACAAAGGGGGAAAAACCTAAAATCTTTAAAAATAACCCTACGAAGAAATTTTTGCTTCTAAACTACTCTAGGGATCAAATAACGAAGAATGAAAAAGACTAGACCGAAAACGGAGTTCGTTTGACCCAAAAACGAGTCAAAACAAAATCCCGTACCCGGACCGTTCTTTAAAAAGTAAAAAGTTGTAAAAATGACCCTACGAAAATTTTCAAATTTTTCCTACAAACTATATGACAAAAGAAAATTTTCTAAAAAAGCAAAATATTTTTTTGATAATTTTTGTATTTTTTATGAATTAAATAAACTTTTAACTAAATTAAATTATAAAAAATATTAAATGATTTCGAAAAATTCTGAAAAATTTACAAAAAATACTTTATACTGTAACAGTCCTACGAAAAATAAAAAGAGGCAATATTGGCTTAAAAAATAAGGCCCGAATAAGCTGTGTAACACTTATAACTTATTAGCGATAACCACTATAAATAACTAGGCCCCTTGGTCTTTTAAACGAAAAAGACCCCAGGGCGCAGTGGTAGCAGTGTGAGTTATAAAGGGGAATCGTACCGATTGTCCCGGGTTCGAGTCTTGCTCACCCGGACCAATTGTCTTTCCCCTTTTTTTTTTCGAAAACTCAAAGAAGCAAAGTTGTTAAGCTCGTGGGGCTTAACAACTTTGTCTTCTACAACTTTTTCTGAAAAGCCCTTAATAAGCTGAAAAATAAGCTTAAAGTTGGCAGAAATGCTTAAAGGGCTTAAAAGCTTGAAAAACTAAGTCATTTGGCTTGTGTTGGTCGTTTAAGCTAGGACTAAGGGAAAATAAGCAAAAGGGCTTAATCTAAACCTAGGTAAGCCAAAAAGGCTTAAAGCTTAGACTAATAAGCTGCAACAGCTTATGATGACAGGACAGCTTAAACAACAGCTAAAGGGCTAAAGATCTAAGTTTGGAAATAAAAAAGCTTGGAAAAAGGCGAAACTAAACAAACTTAACAACTAACTAAATAATCATTAAGCTGTTAGTGGACAACAAATAGCTTATTACATAAGCTGAATAAGCAAAAATGAAAATTAAGTAATCCCTATACCTAAATCATGTAAAAACAGTCAACAAACAAGTTTGGGCTTAAAAATAAGCCAACAAATAAGCTCCTTAAGACCTGAAACTTGGAAGGCTTATACAAGAGCTTATAGACTCTTGAAATAAGCAAAAAACTTGGGCTTTAAGAACACAAAAGGACAAAGAAAAAGGGGCTATAAAATCTCCCTTGCACAGGGGAGATTAAGCGAGACTTGAGTGGCTTATTTTGACAAGCTTATAAAAGATGTCAAATAAGCTCTAATTGGAAAGAAAACTGAAAATAGATGAGTACACTAGATAAAAACAGCTGTGGCACAAATTGAGCCTTTTTAAAAATCATTTTTACTTGCTGATTTTGATGATGAAGAAAGGTGTTGGGTTTTTAAAACTGCCACCAAAAGGCTTGGTGATTTTTGACTTATAAAGTCAAAAGACCAAAGATGGTTTTGGCAGCTCTTTAACACACACAAAATGCACACTTTTTTGACACAACACTCAAAATCCAAGTGCTTAACTAAATAAGCACTTGGTGTTTTCTTAAAACACGACTATACGACAAAGAACCTGAAATTTTCAAAATACTATCATACAACTTTGTGAAAAACCAATTTTCAAAATCTAAAAAACTTAAAAAACCGTTGAAACTAACCAACCCTAAGCAAAAACAAGCTAATGGTAACACCCAACCCCAAACACAAAAAAAAAAAAGCATTTGACCCATTTTTAAGGTGGTTGACCCAAACACCACCCCTTTAAGTCTACTGTCCCAAACTATTAGTACTCAAAAACTATTTTAAAAAAAAACTAAAACAGCTAAAACATTTTATCTACTTCTACTTAAAATGACCTACTTAAGCTATTTTAAAACTAAAATGCTTAGCTTATGTAAAATAAAGACAAAAAGCAAGCAAATAAGCACTAAAATAAGCTATGACATATTTAGCTAATGATGACAGTTTTAACTAACATTGCATGAAAAGGAAATGAAAGATCTATAAAAGCAAACTTAAGCATGAGTTACCTCTAATAAGCACAAAATACAGTGATAAGCTAAAAATAAGCTAAATAAGCTTAATGCTACAGTAAATAAGCAAAATCGAAAGAAATTTTACCTTTGATCCTTTGTTCATAAAGGATTCTTTGAAGACCTAAATAAGCTCTAAACCCTACCCGTAGCTTATAAATAAGCTAAAACTAAGCTTTACCCCAATAAGCCATCCTTTATAGCTTATTCATCCAAGCTTCAATCCAACAGTACCTTTGTCACCCTTTTGAATTTTCTTAAAGTATTTTTTAAAAACAGAATGTAAAAATGGTTTAAATGAGAACTTAAAGGAGTTTAGGAGAACAATTAAGGTTTAGAACACAAGAAAAACCTTAACTGAATTTCATTAAACAAAAGTGCAAGTACAGAAACTTTTAACTTTAAAAACTTGACTTCAAATTACACTTGAACTAAAAAGAAATTACTTGTAAAACTAACTTAAACTCACTAAAAACTAACTGTTAGCCACAATGGCTTTACAAAGCTATATATAGGAAAAATTCGACTAGAGTCTTGCTCTTTTCTCTCTTGCTGTTGTGCTTGTTTGTAGACACACAAAAGGGTTGTGTTTGTTGTGTGAGGGGAAAAGCAAACAAATCCTGGCCTTCAATCTTTCTTGGGTCATCTTGGTCGTCGAAATAAGCTTTGGGAGATGTGGGATTGCCAACTTGGCAATCTCACAGCTGGGAAAGTTAGTGGAGGGGGGGGGGGGAAGTGATTACCCATGGTGGTGGTGGTAATCTACAGGGTAAAAATGGGTTTATAAACCCGTGAATTTTGTACTTTGTTTTGGCGGGAAAAAGTGTTATAGAGGTTGGGGGTGACAGGCAAAGTTTTGAGCGAATTGGCAAAGTTGGTCCTCCAAAGTGTTATGTCACTTTGCACCGTACGTCCTTGTTGTCAAATAACTTTGGGGACTTGGCAAGTTAAGTCCCCAAAAGTTATATAACTTCTTTCAGTACACGTCCTTGGTGTATAAGTTTAATGGATTTGCCAGCTTTGGCCCTTGTAGTGTAACTTTGCAGAAATGGCAGATTGCACCCTTGTCTTCTTTTCTCCTCTTTTCTTCTTTAAATCTAAGTTTAGGGATTTACAATTTCAGTCCCTAAACTTATATTTCTTTGACTTTTGGCCTCGGGGTTGACTTGGGTTGACTTTTCTTTGACCAGTTGACTTTTCTGTTGACTTTTTGACTTGATTGACTTTTCGGCTTCGATTTGGCTTTGTCTTTCACAGTCTTTTCCATTCCGAGTCCGGTTTTGTTGTTTTGGCTTTGTTTTTCGTCCTTTTCTTAAGTATCCGTTCCTGCACAATACAATTAGCAAAACAAGCGTATATTTGGCATTTTAAGTCCGTTTTTAGTTATTTTAGCTCGTTTTTAAAGGTAAAAGGTATGTGTAATTAAGCACATACCACACACCTAAGGACTGCTAATTCTAACTATGGAGTGTCCTTAGGTAGATCCCTCCGGTTCTGGTTGGTTCATAGGACTAATACCTAACCTAACCACCTAATGACTTCAGAATCGTCATGAATTAATAGGTTGTGCGGTATTTGATCGTCACCATAAAACCTTTGAAAATCAATCAAAGTGTTTGATAAATATCAAAACGTTTGACACTTTGAAAGTTTCATCTTTTGGAAAACTTCCCCTTCACATGTGCATCGATAAATGAAAGTGTTTCGCACATGTGGGTAGAAGTAAAAAAGCAGTTTGAGTCTTTTAGATCACTTATTATTTTTCAAGATCACATTTTAAGCACATTTCTTCCATTATTTTAAATACTAAGTCACTTAGTTTTTGAAATACTAATTGATTAAAATTTGTCATGAAAAATTCATGGGAAGAGAAATATTTCATCATGAATTATGTGAAACATTTTGTTTTTGCTCCCACTCAATTTTACATATGTTTGAGGGTGAGGCAGTATTGAGCACACAATTTTGAAAGATTATGAAATGTCATTGAAGAATTCTTGAAAAATTGTGCTCAAATACTGGATCATCTTATAACAAATATTTGAAAGTAGTTATTACCATTGATTTGTTATTAAGAGGCTTTTTATAATTTTTTGAATACATAAAGATTGTCATGAGTTGATGTATCAAAGAACATCAAAACTTTGTCTTTTAAAAAACTCTCCCTCAAAAATTGACTCATATATAAAAATGATATCACGATTATAAAATGATCGTCATTGAAAGCTTTGTGAGGGATGGAGTGTTGAACACACAATTTTAAAAGATTTTGAATTGTCATTGAGAAATTCTTTGAAAAATTATGTTCAACTTTTGAAAAACCGCATGTTAAAAGACTTATCTTTTAACACTAAGGATAAGCGCATCGAAGCGTACACTGTCCTTTCTTGAGCATAAAACTTTGAATGTCTTGTATAAACTGCTCAAGACCGAGAAAATTTCTTTTCTCGTTCTTAGGATAAGTTATCGTTAAAGATAAAATTTCCTGTCTTTGAAGTCCGGGTTATAAACTGATTTGTACATAAGCCATTTAAAAAAATTTGAAATGACATGTTTTGAAACGTTTGAACTCTTGCTCGAATTTCATTTACATACCCGTGTCAATGTTAATCGACATTTCTAGGTGCATAAATGTTATCGATTTCAAGAGACATGTCGAGAAGATTATTTTTGGAAATTTTGAATTTTTGAATTTTTGAATTTTCTAATTTTGTATTTTTCTTTTTGAAATTTTATATTTTTGTATTTGGTTTTATAGATTTTATATTTTTGTATTTTGCTTTTTCAAAAATATTTACAAGTTGATGTTTGATGAAATCTATCAAGCAGTCTCATTTGCCAGAACCTCCAGTTCTGCTGGAGTCAAACATCTCATACTGAGTCGTCCAAAAAGGTACTCAAACCTTTCTTGCGAAATAGCTTTCGTAAACATGTCGGCTAACTGGTATTCAGTTTTGACAAAGTACAATTCAACTATACCACGTTCAATCTGTTCCTTGATAAAGTGGTAACGAACAGCTATGTGTTTGGTGTGGGAGTGCTGCACTGGGTTGCACGAGATGGCTATGGCTGACTGAGAGTCGCAGTACAATGGTATTTTGTTATAGTCAAATCCATAATATTTAAGCCGTGTTCTCATCCAAAGAACTTGAGCACAACTTGTAGATAACGCCACATACTTTGCTTCTGCCGTTAACATTGAGGTGCAGTCCTGCTTCTTGGACATCCAACTGACTAACTTGTCACCTAAGAATTGTATTCATCCAGAAGTGATTTTGCGTATATCAAGACATCATGTGTGGTCAGCATCTGAAAATGCGGTTAGTTCAAAACCTAGAATCCTTCAGATACCAGAGTCCTATATTGATGGTTCCTTTTAAGTACCGAAAGATCCTTTTAACCGCATCGAGCTGATTTTCCATTGGTCTTTCTTGATAATGTGCATAGTAACATACTGCTTGCACTAAGTCTGGTCAATTAGAAGTCAGATATATGAGTGACCCTATCATACTTTGATATCTTGTTTGGTTTACGGCTGTTCTACTCAGATCTGCATCCAGCTTAGGTGTAGTAGCCAGTGGTGTACCAATGCTATCAGATTTGTCCATACCATGCTTTTTTTTGTATTTCTAAAGCTTACTTAACTTGATTGATAAAGATACCTCGTGGGGATTGGTAGATCTGAATTCATAAAAAGAATTTCATCTCCTCATTAAGGACATCTCAAATTTTAGGTTTGGGAACCCAAAAATTATGTCATCTACGTAAATTTGCAAAAGTAGAATGTCCTCCCCGTATCTTATCGTGAATAGAGTAGGGTCTATAGTACATATAGTGAAACCTTTGGATATTAGGAATGTCGAGAGTTCATCATACCAGGCTCTTGGAGCTGGCTTCAATCCATAAAGTGATTTCCAGATACGATAGACTTTCTCTAGATGATCAGGATCAATGAACCCGTCTGGCTGACTGACATATACCTCTTCTTTCAGTGGACCATTAAGAAAAGCCGTTTTAACGTCCATCTGATAGATATGAAATGATTTGTGTGTAGCATAGGCAACGGAAATCCAAACTGCTTCCAAGCGAGCGATTGGTGTAAAATATTCTTCGAAATCTATACCTTCTTCCTATCGATATCCCTTAGCTACAAGTCATTCCTTATTGCAAATAACAGTATTGTCATCATCTTTCTTGTTTTTCCACAACCACTTAAGGTTAATTACTATCTTTCCAAAGGGTTTGTCAACAAGTTCCCAAAATTTAAGTCTGTCGAATTGATGAAGCTCTTCCTGCATTGCTTTGATCCATGCGTGATCAGCCATTGCTTCCTTAATCTTCTTCGGTTTATCAGTACTCATGGTGAGCGCGAACATACACATTTCAGGATCTGTTGCAAGTTATCGTCTTGTCTACACAGGCTTTGATGGATTTCTACGAACTTGTTCTAGAGGATGATTTTTAGTATATTGGTAGTCGGAACGGTGTCTTTGGTAGAATGTATGCATGTTTAAAGTATCAATATTGCGTGAGGAAGGCTCACCAACTTCTTATACCGGTGTACAAAATGGATTGATAAATTGATATGCTTCAAACTGTGCATCTGCTGCTTGATCAATGTTGGTTTCCTTATCATTGACATTCGTTGGTGGAATGGTCAGTTCTAATGTAGGTAGAACATTCAATGTAGGTTGTGTGTCTTGTTGTTGAAGATTATCAGAGAGAGCGAAAGACTTTGACACACTTTGGTTTCCTACAGTGAAGTATTCTTCGTAGATAGGACTGAATACTAAATTTAACTCATGTAATGATGTACTGTCTTGTCTGTTGGAGGAACAACATTTGGAACCAACTTTTAACTTGAAGGTTCATTGTTGTGGTCTTAAATTCTGAGTTCTATACTGTTATGAACAGAGGTCTTTTGTAGTTGGGGCGCGGGGCCGGAGTTGTCATAATCTGACACCATTTGTCGTTGGGGCGCGGGGCCAAGACTGTTATGTACTGACGCCATTTGTCGTTGAGGCGTGATGACATCAAATAACGTCTATTTTATATCATCATTTATCCCGTCTTTATTGCTCGTTTTACATTCTTTTATATAAGAATTGGTACTTAATCGATTATATTTGACAATTGCAGTAATTATCGAGCATTTGGTGAAAGTTAGCTAAAAGGCACGCATTTTGGAGTATAAATGAAGAGTTCAAGAAAGTCTACTGATTCTGACAACCTATACGCCGTATCATTCTAGAAGTATACGCCGTATCCAAGACTTTGACGAACTAAAAGACCATTGCCTGACTTTGAAGAATACGCCGTATCCATCAAGAATATACGGCATATCTGTGCCATAACTTCATAAGACATCCATGACAAAAAGAGAGCTATACGCCATATCCAGAAGACTCATACGCCGTATTCAATGACGGTTTGTGAATATTCTAGAAATTAATATTCATGGAGCCCACACAAAGTTACCCCAATACGTTGTATTGAACCCTTTCAATACGGCGTAGCAACCTGTTTCTAGAATCAATATATACAAAACCCTAAACTCGTTTTAGGTATGCTTTTAACCACCAAGTTCAATTCTCAAAAGATCTAAGAAGCCAAGAAGGTCTTCAAAGTGCTCTAGTCCATAGGAAAACCCTAGTAATCTCTATACTCTAAACACGTGTTCAGTTTTATCACTTTAATCGTTCGTCTATGATATTTGTATAAGTTGTAATGACAATTGGCTAATACCTTTCATGTTTATGATAATATAATGTTTTAATTCTGTTTATATCGATTGTTTACTTATTCGTTGCGTGTTGATTATGTTTATCACTTCATACTCGTTTATGTGCTTAAGTATGAGTTTAACCTATCATTCAACTGGATCTAGGAATATAAATATCGCGTTAGCTAGAGTCCGGGATAAAACTACATACAACCATTTATATATCTAGAGTAATAGGATCACATATATTGACATGTCTTTACCTTTGGTTTAGTGAATAGGTAGACTAGCAGGTGACCTAGGATTACAAATAATGTTCTGATTCCTTGGGTAAAGATTTGGACAGTGGACTACTAGTATATAAATAGCCGTGTTAGTTTAGGTTTAAATAAATTTAACTAGAATTAATTAGGACTGACTAAGATAACTAAAATAATGATAGATTTAAGTGTTAACGCTCGCTCTTAGTGATCGACACCCTACTTACCAATGAACCTACAACTGATCGGGTACACTGCCCGTTAGTGTTTGTTAATAGGTAAAGTCAGCAAAATATAAATTGTAAAAGTTGAATAATAGATTACCTACACGAAATGACACATCAAGTTTTTGACGCCGCTCTGGGGGAGTGAGTTTGTTTAATTCTTGTTTTTAGTATTTTTAGTTTAGTGTAATTTAGTTTGTAATATGGTATTTTTTGTATTCAGATTAGTTTGCATTTTATATTTTGCATACTTTAGTGTTTTTTGCATTATTTTTCTTTGTTGTATCTGTTCTGATAAAATAACCGATATGGCATATTCATCCTATTGAATTTGGCGTATCCCTTTTTTTGACACCTATACCGCGTATCTGTAAGACTAGCTTACCATATTTCACACACAATAACACAAGAAATAATATTAGAAGAGAAGAGGAGGAAGAAGTGAATTTAGAGAGAGAAAAAGGGAAGGAGAGCACATAAAAAACACACAAATGTGTATGTGTAAAATGAGCTAACCAACCTCTCCTAACATGCTAGGAGAGGTATTTATACTTAGATAAGGGCCGACCTCCATATGGGCTTTCTAATGGGCCGGACTTGTTGATTGGTTGGGCTTTTAGGCCCGAAACATATACAATATTAGATTAATGAATGAAAACTATTAAAAGCATATACAAAGTTCGAGAATAAATAATGATCATCACTTTACTAAAAACTAAGGCTAACAATCTCCCCCTAAGGGGTGGTCATTGCGCTTATGGCTTCACTTCTTGTGACGTCGTAGATCTTGGGAATTCCTTTGCAGTTCCTTTTGCATGCTTGTGATCTTGGATCTTGATCTTTATCTTGATATCTTTGTCGTTTGCCTTGAGATAATCTTGGATACTTCTTGACGTGAACGAATTTTTAATCAACATACTCATACTTTGACATCACTTGAAGGCTTACAATCTCCATCAACATAGATCATCAACGTGATTTGCTTGCAATCATATACTTGATATTCTTTGAGGAAGATCTTATTTATCAGAGTGTGCGAAAGTGTATCTTTGAAGTTCATAGATTTTCTTTAAGTCCAGATTGATGCCTTGCATATATCATTGAGCTTAGAGTATGAGCATGTGGCCTTGACGACAATGGGACATGAGTGAACTTCTACCACCAGTACCTGCAATTTACGTTAGTATAAAACAGATATGGACGAATATGAATTTGTCATTCGTTGAAGTTCGGTTGCAATAACTTCTGGTTTCCTGTTTTTACAGTATAAATACTATACCTGTGATCAGGTAGATTCAAAAGAATCTCCTTGACAGGTTTTCTAGCTATACTAGCCTATTCTCATTACCGAAACGTCCCAAAGCAGACATCACGATAAGAGTGAATCAGTTAGATACTGTCTTACTCATTGAGTCGTCAATTCATTCACTGGACCAAAATTGATATCCAGTTGTCACAAGCTTGATTCATTGTAGAATCTCGTAAGTCACCTACCGTACTGTTGTTTGATGCTGACACTAGCAGGATTTCCATTCGTCACTGTGAATACTAAAGAGTATCACTCTGAATGCTCTAGCAATTATCACGAGGATAATGCGTAGGACTCTTGTACAACTTGTGTTCTAGATAATGAACAATAACTATTTATGGAATTTGTGTCCTAATAAGATGTTTGATTGATCTCGTTGGCTCTAGACTTATTTAGTGATCGGAGGCTAGAGCGGACTGTCACCTTTTTAATATCAACGATATCGGAATGAGAAAGTCGATAGAAGCGTGTTGATCTCCGTAAGAAATGAAACAAACTTATTTTGAGAGAATCTTGAGTAGCTGGGAGGGTTGTGCATTGCATCACTGGGTCCATGATAACTTGTCTTCAATATCAGTATCATCTTTGTGATAACCGATAGATTATGCATTGACCTGGTTTCTGCCTAAGTGTATAGAGGGCTCATTTCTTTTCACCCTTACATAAATTTTCTTTTTCATTCTTCAACCCCTTCAATGTTAAACCAACGCGTCCTCATTATTACCATGTTGGGTTTCTTCTGGTGATAACTCATGTCTTGGATAACATTTCACCGTTCTCACTTTACTCCTTTTTTAAGATCTAATACCTGAGGACTTCTACTCTATCTAATGGAGTGTCCCTAGGTAGATCCCTCCAGTTCTGGCTGGATCATGGAACAAATACCTAACCATAACCTCCTTATATCTTCGTGAATAACAATAGTTGGTCGGTCTTTGGGTATTTCTATTGTTGCCATAAAATCATTGAAAAAGCAATCAACATGTTCGAGAAATCATTTATTACACGTTGAGAGTTTTCTATATCACCAAAAAGCTTCCCTACACATATGCATCATAATATCAAAGAGTTTTGCACATGCGAGGTTAAGAACGCACTTATATTCAAAAGATCTTATCTAAATTAAGCCGTATTGATCACATTTTAATCACTATTCTCCCCCTCAAAAATTGCATAGGTGGTGACAATTTTTGATTTAACAAGTGAACTAAAATACAAGTTAATGTACGTTGATCCACTTGTAGAATGAAAGATCACAGGAAAAAACAATGTTGCATGCCAAATGAACCACTTGTGGAAATATCTTTGAAATATTTATACTCCCCCTCAAAAATAGATTAGAGTGAAAACTTGGAGATGGGAGTCTGTTGAGCACACAATTTTAAATTTTTTTAAATATATCTTTTGAAAATATCTTGAAAATTTGTGCTCAACAGGAAAATGATTTTTAATTTATCTTATGAAGTATCATTTCCTTAGTGCTTCTCTTGAGCATTCAAAACTTTAAATGTTTATATGACTTTGCTCAAGAATGAGAAGATGTGAACTTCCCGTTATTTAGGAATAATGTGCATAAATGATCATTTTCTTTTCTTTAGTGTCCGATAAGCTGACATTTACTTAGAAGTCGCAGAGAAAATTTGAAGAGACATGTTTTGAAATTTTTTGAAACTCTCGCTTGAACTTCATTTATACACTCGTGTTAATATTAATCAACATTTCTAGGTACGTAAATGTAATCGATTTACGAGAGACATGTCGAAGAAGATTATTTTTGGTATTTTGAAATTTTTTCGATTTTGCATTTTGTTTTTATATGTTTTATAATTTTATATTTTTTTCTGATAAATATATACAAAGAATTACTGTAATTTTGCAAGACATTCAAGCTCTTGTGTAGACAAACTGCGCAAACCAAGGCGACGAACCAAATAATTAAACCTATCAATTGGAAGGGCTTTGGTGAAGAGGTCGGCCATATGGTAATCAGTCTTGACAAAATACAGTTCAATCGTACCCTTTTCCACATGCTCCTTTATGAAATGGTAGCGGAAAGCGATGTGTTTGGTTCTTGAGTGTTGGACTGGGTTGCAGGATATGGTTATGGCTGATTTCGAATCACAATAGATAGGAATTTTGTTAAAGTAAAAGCCATTATCCGTTAACTGTGTCCGCATCCAAATGACTTGGGCACAACAAGCGGATAGAGACACATATTCTGCTTCCGCGGTTGACAACACCGTACAATCTTATTTTTTTGAGGACCAGCTCACCAGTTTTTCGCCTAAGAATTAAGTTCCATCGGAAGTACTCTTGAAGGTGTCTCGACATCCCGCATAATCAGCATCTGAAATTCCAGTTAGTTCAAAACCAGAATCTTTCGTATACCAGAGACCCATATTGACGGTTTCCCGGAGATAACGAAAAATCCTTTTAACCTCCTTGAGGAGCTTCTTGGTTAGCTGAGCCTGGTACCGAGCACATAGACAAGTAGCTTGTACAATGTCCGGTCTGCTTGACATAAGATACATTAGGTCACCAATCATGCTACGATATTTTGTTGCATCGACTAGAGTCCCGTTCGTGTCAAGGTCAAGCTTGTCTTTAATCTTCATTAGTGTACCAATGGGATCACAAGTGTCCATTCCATACCTTTTAAGGATTTCTAACACGTAGTTGGACTAGTTTATGAAGATGCCATGGGGGGATTGGTTAACTTGTAAACCAAGAAAAAACGTCATTTCCCCCATCATTGACATTTTGAAGCGGCTTTTCATAAGGTCAGAAAATAATTCGGTATACCTAGGGTTTGTAGAACCAAATATAATATCATCTACATAGACCTGTACCACTAAGATGTCGTCGTCAAAGCGTCTTATAAACAACGTTGGATCAATGGTTCCTTTGAAGAAGTGATTATGCAGGAGAAACTTTGACAATTCGTCGTACCATGCTCTCGGTGCTTGTTTTAACCCATATAGTGCCTTCTTTAGCTTGTAGACATGGCTTGGATGATCAGCATCAATGAAACCTTCAGGTTGACACACATACACTTCTTGTTTTAACGAACCATGCAAGAAAGCAGTTTTTACGTCCATTTGGAATACAGTGAACGATTTGTGTGCAACATATGCCAAAAATATCCTGATAGCTTCCATCCTAGCAACCGGAGCGAAGGATTCTTCAAAATCTATTCCTTCTTCTTGACGGTATCCTCTTAAAACCAGACGAGTCTTGTTTCTAATGACTGTGTTCTCTTCATCATGCTTGTTTTTGAATAACCATTTTAAAGTAAGGGGTTTTATGTTATCTAGAAGAGGGACTAACACCCATACATCAAGCTTTTTGAATTGGAGAAGCTATTCTTGCATTGAGTCAATCCATGCAGGGTCGGTCATAGCCTCTTTGACATTTCTTGGTTCCATAGTGCTCACAGTCAGGGCGTAGATGCACATGTCACCATCTGTTCGTAGCTGATTTCTTGTCAAAACTAGTCGTGAGGGTTCTCCTATCACTTGTTTTAGAGGATGATCCTTGGTCCATTGATAGTCATGTTGGTACGGTTGATAAAACGTATGCATGTTCGATGGATCCACATATTGTAAAGATGATGATTCAGCAGCACTTGTGGATGGTGAAGCAAATGGATTCTCGAATACATCTCCATCTGACATAACATTGGGAACATTATCAGCAACTGTTTCTGTAACACCCCCAAAATACGACACACAACAAAATACAACATTTGGGCGCTACTTCATAATACATGCACACGAGTCCCAGTAAACGTTCAAAAGATAAGTTTATAAATCAAAATTTATTTTATTTATATGAAGAACATCAGAGTTACAAGGTCCCATATTAACTTAAAAACTTCATTTCAAAAGTCATGTTACGACTGCTTTCCCAAAGCATCCTTTTGTTTAAGTAAACAAAACATTTCACCGAGACACAGTTCTTGATATCCGCGTTCCGTCCCATCCAAGCCATTAATAGCACCAATACCTGAGATACATGCTTAAAACGTCAACAAAACGTTAAGTGAATTCATAGAGTTTACAAACAACAATCCATTAGCATATTTGGTTCCACAAAACACTATAACATTGCTTGCAGGGCAAGTTATATCATGATTTCAACTAACATGAGCCCGTGTACTGAACCTTAACACATTTACCATGATAGACAAATAAGTGACCGGGTAGTATGCCACCACCCCTTTCTCAATACAAAATGTCCGTTACAGGGTGTTCACCATCGGATCCAGGATTCCAGACCCGGCCAGGGTTTGTCAAACCCAATAGATCTATTACTGCATGCAGCGTTACCTCCACGGTACATTTAACGAGTTCACAATAAAAGGCATAAACTCATAGGCAATGAAATCATATCACGTATCAAAACACATTGCGTTCACTTTTCAAAAACAACATGTATCCTCCTCGCGTGTTTTAAAACATATAAAACAATTCAAAAGCGAGGCTATGAACTCACCTTGATCTAAGCCAAAGATCAAAATAACCATGACAATCCAAAGATGTCTCAACACGAACTCAACCGCGACCTATAATTAATGCCGCCCGATTACTTTACAATAAAGTACGATCGAATAGTGCGTGCGTCGCAACTATTGAAATAGTATAAATATACATACACGTGTGATGAGAAATCCACTTGCGCGTCATAGATCCTAAACCCCACTTAATTGAGTTACGATTATTCTTTTATTTATATTGTACGTCACTTAATCAAAACTTTCTATTTTCAGAAAATTTCTAATTTTAGAAAGTTGTTCTTTTTGGAAAGTTACCATTTTTAGTAAGTCTCGTCATCTAATTATATTTATAATAATATTTATTTATCTCATCGCACATTCGATGCTCAATTTGGTTATCGTTTACTCGTATCGGTGTTATATCCGAATATTTCAAAAGTTTCTATTTTTATAATCTTCTTCGTTCATAACAATTGTTAAGTCTAAAATATTATACTTGTAATAATAGTAGCGTTTATTATTTTTATAACATCCGACAAGTCTGGTATTAACCCGTTGACTTTCAAAAGTCAACGTTGGACTTTATTTGACTATATATATATATATATATATATATATATATATATATATATATATATATATATATATATATATATATATATATAAGGGATCCAGTGAGAAGTAAATTAAAATAAGAAGTGGTGAGAAGTGACTAAAACCACACATTTGAGATGCAACGACTTTCATTAGATGCATTTCTATTCATCTAGATGCACCATATAGAGTTTCGAAAGTTAATTTGATGTGTAGATGGTGCAAATTGATTTTATTATTTTTCACATGTAGAAGACGCAAAAAAACAGAGAAATCTTGAAATGGCAACAAAAATAACGTTATGCATCTAATTAAAAGCTAGAAAACACATTATGATGCATTATAATGTATCTAAGATTATAGAGATGCATCTGATTTAAGTCGGTGCATTTCTCTAGGATAATAGTTACTTCTTATCCTTCTTATTTTTAAGGAATCTCTTATTTGATCAAACTCTCTCTCGTCTCTCCCGTCTCTCTATATATAGATATATATATATATATATATATATATATATATATATATATATATATATATATATATATATATATATACATATACATATATATATATACATATACATATATATATATACATATACATATACATATATATATATACATATATATATATATATTGCTAGATCTGACCCGCTCAAAACGACCCATTATATCACATATTCATGACTCGGACTCAAAAGAGATTTTATGCAAAACGACATTCCGGATAACTTTTTTGTTTTAGCCGAGACCTGAAACTTGACAGAAAATGACCAAAATGTCCCTGCAAGTTTCTGCAGGAACTTATGACATGTTTAATAAAAGTGCAGAATTTGACGTTGGATTTTGACCCGTTATTACTCGATTTTAAAACTGGCAAGCTTCGCGGCAAAGTAAAACGACGTTGCGTGCTACTTTCGTGTTTCGCCGGAAGGCCGAAACGAACTCGAAAGTGCTCAAAACGGGCGTTTAAAATTCATTCAGCAACTAGTATTTACCCAAAAGTGCTGAATTTTCCACTTAAAATGTATATCTCGTTTTCGCTCTAGTTTGTTCGTTATTAGGAGTTAGAAGCTCCATTTTATATCAAAACGATCTTCTAAAAAAGCTTTATCATATTTTCCAATCAAAAATCAAGTTTCTAAAAATCTCGATCCTCGTTTTCCGCGCCAAAGTTTCTGCCCAAATCTATGAGCTACGAAACGAACTAAAATTCATTTTTAACCCAAAAATTCATTCACGGCACATCTAAAATGGCCTATAATTCATATTTAACTCTCTCAATCAATCAAATCGAATAAACGAAACAAATGAAGCAAACATAAAAGAGAATGCTCACAATGCTATTATAGCAAGATCGGACTCGATAGAAAAACTTGCTTGTCCCTTGTTCCTTTTTGGCCGCGACCTTCGAGCCCAAAACCACACCAAAACCAAACCAAAATGAAGTCCAACTAATCTAGATTAATAACCAATTTACAAAACACACTTTTGTGTGTCTTTCCTTTGGTTCGAACCCACGACCGAACCCACAACCTTCCCAATAATTTTTATTAACCAAAAACTTTCACTAGCCTTCCTTATATCACCTTCCCCACTAGTTTAATCAACCTCAATCAAATCAAAACCCACTAATTTTAACAAAACTCAAACCATGCATAAACCTTAATGCATGTTTATTTTTCTTTCATAGACGATCTTAAATACATCTTCTAAACAATATTTGGTTGCTAGAAAATTTACAAACACCAAGGGTGTTTGTCTTGTATGTTCGTCCGAGCCCAAAAGAAAGGAGGGAAGGAGGAAACAAATTAAAACCTGATTCTTTATCAATCTAAATTATTTTTGAGTGAGGTTAACATGGATTTAAAGGATCAAAACTTGAAAATGGTTTGTGTATTTGTGTTGTTGTATCCGGTCGAACAAGAGCAAGAGGGAGAAAGAAAAACCTTTTTGATCTATGGTTTTACTTGTGATTATATAAGAGTTTTGATAACCTTGGGAAGTAACCATTACTTGTAATCATTTCTACATGGGAAAAACAAAAATTTGGAGTGTGTGTGTCCATAGCTGGCAGCTATTAGTCATAGGCATGCATAAATTTATTTATTTTATTTTTTTTGAATTTTATTACTTGTAAATTCCTTGTAAACATTTTAAATATAAAGTGACATTTGTACATAATTAAATAAAACGTAAATGTTAACCGCGAGTTAGCGAAAATAATAATAACGTCAGGACAATGTAAATAAAATACTTACAACCAACATAAAAATATTTCCGGCTTCCCCTCCGTATGGTTCAAACTCGAACCAGACCCCGAACAACATAACCGACACTTTTCAAACAAAACCAACTTTACTAACACGATAATCTACCCCTTTTACTACCACTTTGAAATTACTTGAATCGAGCCCGAACTCTAACCATAAAAATACCCATTGCATGTCGTATATTTTTGGTGGAATAGGTTTAGTTTTTCGTGAGGATTAAGAAAATATAACTTGATCATAATGCATGTCAGTTTTATGTGGCGGTGGTGGTTTCCGGTGGTGGTTCGCCGGCGGTGAGACAAGGTGGAGAGAATTGTGTGTGTTTTGTCTTATAAAAATGAAGTAAAATGTGTAGTATAAACCTTTTATACTTGCACTAGTTTGGGCTATTGGCAAGAATAGTTCTCCCCTCTTTTCATGTTTTGATTTTTGACACGTTTATGTTTTTCTTAAATAAAAACCTACCACTATAGCTCGGGATTATACTACCGAAACTATTTTTATTTCCGTCACATTTTTCTTGGTTTAGAACATATAATAAAATGTGAGTCCGACTCAAGACAAGGAACAAAATGACGAAGTCCGACGAAAATTTAAATTTTGCAAAAATATAATAAATCGAGGCGCATCATAACATTTATGATGCCCAAAACGCTTAACGGTCGCGCGGTCAAACGTTGACTCGCGAAACGTCCAAAATAAATTTTCTAAATTCCGTTCGTAATAAAATACGAAAATATTCATTTTCGACAATCAAAATTTTAAATGTCGACGTTCGTTCACATGAACTTGTAAAATAATAATTATGGCATCGGATACGCGATCGCCATACGCGTCCTAAAACTCGAGTTGTTACATTTCACCCACCTTAAAGGAGCGCCATCCCGGTGCTCATCCTTTCTTACTTATCTGAATTTCACTTGCAGTGAGACGGTTTCCTCATTATTGAACGGACTCACATGCTCGAACGCAAAGATCACGCGTTATAATACTCGCCTTGACTATTCCAGATGGAAAGTCAACGAAACAAATGGTAATTTATACCAACAAAAATCAAAATATAATCACAATCGCTCTTATCACAAAAGACAAAATACGCCACGGAACGTATCCGGGAAAACATAAATGCCGTCGTTTTTAAACGAAGGGTCAACCCAAATCTCAGTTTGGTGATCATTTCAACAAAACAAAGCGCACATCGCTACGCAAAACCGAAATATGCGTCGCTAACCGACGCCCAAGCATACATGATCGTCCAAAATTAAAACGCTCATCAATATCCAAACCAAAATAAACGTGTCGCCCTCCCGGTCTCATTTAATAATGCATCACCGTTTGCGAAAAATATTCCGGTGTACATACGACCCCATCAAACGCATTATAGCACTCACACATAAAATCACATAAGCACATAATCACGTATTTATCATTTCGCGACGACTTCACATTTCGGCCTAGCTTTACTTAGGCACTTTATCGTAGTTGCTCATTATCACACTTAGCAACAATCATGCTCGCTTACCAATGAGGCCTCAACAAAATAACCGTGCTTGCTTACTAAGAAGCCTTAGCAAATATGATCGCGACATGGGGGTAAGCATTACCCAAGATGATTCAAACCACATTATACCATGCTTGCTGAATAGTTAATCCATTCCGACCATAATCCTAACTTAATCACAACTAAATCCTAACCAACAACGATCATGCTTGTTAATCTTCAATTATGGTTAAGTCCTAACCAACTATAGTCATGCTTGCGGTTTATCTTGCTACAAATGGCTATAGAATTTCAGGATACCAATCCATGTTCACAGAATACTTTTTGGGTGTGCGAATTCGTCTAATGGAACTTTCACTAAGCCCTGGGCAAATATACCCATATCGCTCACATCCTAAGCCATATAATGGGCTACACAAAAGCGACATAAGCGCTTATTAACATTCTAAGCACATAGCACGTAAAACACATAAGACACAATTTTCACATAATTCGGCGGCGATAATCCCGCTAGAAAATACATATTGTCAAAAGGCAATTCAAAAACAATCAAGAAAACAATTGAGCATTATGGGCTCGTTGCTCGTTTGACGAAAATTCAAAATTCCAATGTTTTTGTATCGCGACTAGCATAGTCAACTTGGTCACAACGCATTACATGAAATCCTTAAATGACTCAACTAATCAAGTCAAGACAATTACGCACATTCCTAATTCAATACCGTTCGACTTAGGGCGTCAACTACTTTGTTTGTTCCTCCAGGATGGAAACGGATGTCGCTATCCGGCTGGAATCTCCAATCTTTTCGCCCTTATATACGCACACTAAGTCGTCACGTCAAGGAGTAAGGACCACTATACCTAACTTTAAGTCAGGGGTCGCTTAGTGCCTTATTCTAATCCTCGACGATTCCAGGTATATTTATAACTATACTACCAATACTTTTCATTTTGAGGAAAGAAGTCTTCTTCACGGCCATCAGTTGCTACATCAATGGCAACACACATTTAACATAGGAGAAGTATTCTTCATTTCTCAGTTTCAACCTCAGAACTAACCACTTTGGCTTCCACCCACCTTGGAAACTTTACATTTTCAGGAAGATCCATTCTCAGTGTCGGTATACGATTTAAACCCTTGATAGCTCAAATCTACCATTGCTCACTAGCATACCGACCACATTTGGTCTCGAAACATGTCTCCATGACAACTGTTGATCTTATATTATTACGAATTAGACTTCACTCCTTTCTAGACACACTCGTTTCGAACAATACCGTTGGTATTTTCCCTTCGAGACGACTCGGTCATAACGACTCGCATGAGACTCTCTCCATGCAGTCAATAGGAGTAGGGTTACTTGCATAAGAATCTGTAGCAGGGGTAAAAACACTTTTCTCTTTCGAGGATTCCAACTCGAACAATTTTCCAAAAACTTGACATTTTAAAAAGGTGACGATTTATCTGACATAGCGTGGTTCTTCATAAATTATGCATAGTTGATCAAATTATGCATAATTGAGGACTAAATGACATCATGTCCATCCTCGTCAAAACGTTCCTTTTTCATACGCTACACGCGTAAATCACTTTCTCGGTAAAAAAATATAAAATTAAAATAAAATTTTGGTTGTTTTAAAAGAAGAAAAGAAGATAGCATCATTCCATCCTCCAGTCTCATAAATTTTTTTTTTTGTAAAGAAAATTTATTTGACACCATAGGGTCAGTTTATGAAATTTGAAAACATATTTTCTATTACATACACAAACAGTTTATACAACAAAATCAGTACAATTTGCGCAACGACATTTGTCCAACACACAAATTCGTTATTACGGTCCACAATTTTAGAATCATCAATCTATAAAACATCTTTTTATATAGTTCGGTCAACTACCCATTCATGGACTATGTAAGCTAGTATCATACATGAGCGAAGGATTCACCAACCGAAATCATTCAACACTCAGAGGCATCAACATCCCCAATCACACAAAACTCATAACCAGGAATAATCATAATCCTTTCATAACCATAACAATGATAATAATGTTGGGGGTAGAATACATACACATGCGAAAGATTGGTCAATTGAAGTCACCCATCACTCGGGGTCAAATCAATCTCTCAATGAGTCAAATGTCTCGAGGTAACTACGACCTCCAAGCACCACTTAAGTGAACAAGATATACATTATCTCTCCTAGAGTTTTAAATCCAAACAATGGCTAAAGAATGCACAATCACTACACCGGTGATGAGATAAAACTTTGAGGCAATAATGACCTCAAACCAATAAGCCTTTAGCTTCTTGAAACCTTCCTAATTACCAGTCCGTGGATAATAAAGATATGAGGTTTTCGCCTACGGAATTCATTCCAAGTCTAATTTCCAGAAACGTAGGGCCCGCTGCCCATAAAGTTTCAAAATCTAGGTGAAATTACCATTTTGCCCCTATCTATCAAGGCTGCCATTTTCTAGAATTTTATCGCTCCATTAATTTGAGTGTATCTCCTAAACCGTGCATTCACAAAAGCTGAAACGACCGCTTAAATATTAGTTTGTTCAATATCTATAACTTACAGTTTTACATATTTAGGTGTTGCTATGTAAATTTTTGGACTTATTACACATTCAAATTCCAGTCTCAATTTTCTGTGGAAAACTAGAAGGGGGTTGAATAGTTTACCGCTTTTTAAATTAATGTTATGTTTGTTTATAAAAACTTAGATTTGACTTTATG
>BQNB010027417.1:31770-57655 GCA_026074375.1 Tanacetum coccineum | reverse complement strand
ATTGAGAACATGTGCAGATTGATACAAAGAAATTATGTCAATATGAAATTACGTATACATTTAACCATATTAACTTTAACAAAAAACAGTTGCTCAATAACCCGAGGATAAGGGTAATGGCATCATAAAAGCCCTGAAGGACTGTTGCTAGAGCTAAACCATCTCGTCATCTCCACCAAATAAAGAAGTATAAATGTTCTATGAACGTATACACCATAATGTTATTCTCAAACATTGCTATCTCTGCTGCAGATACATATATCAACAAACAGATACATATATCAACAAACAGATATAGGATCATGTTGTTAGACTTTACAAAACATAACATTTATGGAAGTTAAAAAGGCCAACCTTGAGTCCGAGCATTTATCTTCTGAGTTTGGTCAACACAAAATTTTCAAATGGTAACTTTGCACTATTAGTCGGCCAATCATAAAAATATTTTTCACAAAAGGGCGGCATCCTGTGAACGTGAAATTTATATATCCATTAACTCATGCATATCGAAGTCAGGAATGAAAAGTTAAAGTAGTTTCTCTGTGACATCTTCAAACGCGAAGATAATTATAGATAAGTTAACCAATTCATATATAAAATGGCAATAGAAACTCATAATAATGTGCAAACGTCAAATACAGATTTTTATCGAGTGGATTTACATGTCCTTAGCCTACCCCATGGAAGGCACCTATGGGCCCAAATACCTTTATTATGGGTTTCAAATCCCAACTTCTCTTAAGATTAAAAGATTTTTTTGCCTTAACTGTATTTTATCTGCTATGTAAAGCTTGTGAAAACTAAGATTTTTGTCAATCATGTGATCTTTGGAAGGGAATTTTAGTATTTCAGGTTAACGTGTTAAGATTAGTAGCATCCTATAGAAAGGACTATTTGTATGCCTTAAAGGTTGTTGTTTCGCTCATGTGTGATTTTCGTTCAGGGTACAAACAATTAAACATACACGTCAAAGCTATGCAATGACATTTTTAGCGGTGCTCAACAAATTATTACTAATAATGTACTTTCTCACACTCGGCTACTTGTCATAGATACACAGACACATTGGGTATAGCAACGAATACTGTAAGAAAAACAATCCGAAAATGCTTCTTACCTAAAGCAGGATACCAACCAAATTCATGGGCGATTCAGATGTTTATTAGACTGTTGTCTATACCTTTGATTTGAATCCTTTAGTATATATAAATATACATAATAGGATAATATCAATTAAATAAAGAGAGTAAGTATTCTGTGAGGCTTTAAGTAGAAAAATTGCTTTTGACCAAAGCAAAATCCTTCAAAAATATTCCCGGGTCGTTTCCCGACAAGGTGCGAATTTGAAAATCGTGATTAAGTTTGTGATCGCGTGTTTGAATAATTCAAGATTTGATTTGGTTTCAAATTCTACTAATAACATGCAAAAACGAGTAAAGGCAAACTAAAAACGAAAGCAATTAAGGACTTAAACGAAAAACGATAACGGGATTCAAATCCCGTTCTTTAAAAACCTAAATATTACAATTTTAACCCTACAAATACAAATTTAATTTTTAACAGTCCTAAATGATAAAATTTTTTTTAAAAAAAGAATTATATTTTTTTTGACTTTTATTTTATTTATTATGAATTAAAAACGGTTTTAATCTAAATTAAATATTAAAAATATTAAACTAATTATAAAAAATCTATTTTTTTTTACGAAAAGTACTTTGAAGAAGGCTAATCCTATGAAAAATAAAACGGGGCCAACAACTTATCTCAATAAGCTGATAATAAGCAAAAAGGGGCTTAAAGCTAAAACTAGTTAAAAGGGGTTATATATTAAATGTGGACAAGTATAATAGGTGAAAGTCCCAAGGTCAGTTGGTGTTGAGGGTGCGTGTTAAATATGTTGGTGTGTGAAGGGGGAGGTCACAGGTTCGACCCTTGTGACCTCTCTTTTTTTGAAAACATTTTTTTTATTTTTCTTTTTTAAAAACTTATAAAATAAGCAAAAGTAACAAACTTTAAAAAAGGAAACTTTTTATAAAACTTGACAATAAGCCAGAAATAAGCAAAAAGAAAAAGTGACAGTTTGGACTTTTTAGACTAAGTAAAAAAAGGCTAAACTATGGGCTTTTTAAAACTCAATAAGCTAAGGAAAAACAAATGAGCTATTGACAGCTTATACCCTACTCCTAATAAGCACTATGAATCAAAATTAAGTAAAGAAAAATAAGCAGATAGGCACTTAAAAGCATTTCAAAACAAATAACACAAGGACAGATTACAAAACTACTTTCAACTTTTAAAACTAAGAATAAGCTAGATTAAGCTACTCCTAAAAGCTAAAACTTCAAACATTTAAAGATCACCTATAACTAAACAAATTCCAACACTTAAAACACTAGCTTAAACAGATTAAAATCAAGAAAACTATGATTCTTTAAAACTGGTTACAGAAGCTAAGCAGTTTTTCAAACTTTTTGCAGCCCTAAATTTAGCTTATCAAATAAGCTCTAAACTTCAAAATAAGTTCTAAACCTTAAAGTTCAAATGTTAAACTAATTGTGCACAAATTTTCAGAACTTAAAACTAATTTTTACTTATCTAAAACTTGATCTAAAAACTAGGTGTTCAAACTGAGTTTATGACAGATTTTTGGCAAAATGGGCAAAAGTTGAAAAACAACAAACCAATGCTCTAAACCTTAAGACCAGATATTATAACTACTAAACAACACAAATTAAGCTTAGAAACACCATTTTTTAACCTTAAAACTAAAAACCTAAGAAATCAAGACCTCAACTGATTTAAGCACCACAGATTCAAAATTTGCTTATGAAAACTTGAGTTTGGGTCTAAACTTGACCCAAACTTGTATAAACTTGTTCTAAAACACCTAAAGAACAGATTTAAACCAACAAAAGTGGCAAGAACCACTAGCAGTACTAACTTAGAGTTAGTACTGCTCTTGATCCAAACACCCCTTTAAGCTTTCTAAACTCATTTTAAACTTGTAAAATGCAATTTTAACCTTAAACCTTGAAAGCCCAGATGATATTAAGCTAATATTAACCCTAATGAACAACTTTTAACACTTAAATAAGCAAGAACAACAAGATTACAGATTATGCAATATTTTTGGATTTTGATTTTAGACTAAAACTTACAAAACTAAGATTTAAGCTACAGCTAAGCATGAAACATGATCAAAACCTAATAAAAAGACATAATAAGCAATCTAAAACAGGAATAAGCACTATGATAAGTAAAAATAAGCAATAAGCAACTTTTGACTTAAAATGGAAAAATGAACTTACAAGAACCCTTTGCTTAAACAAGGGTAACTTCTTTGTATCCAAATCAGCTTCTAACCAACCTATAGCTTATCCATATAAGCACTAACCCATGGCCATCCAGTATACACCATGCTCCATTGTTCTTGACAGATTTTGGAGTTTTTGATAACAAGACTTAGACACTTTAAACTATGAAGAAGTTTAAAGAGTTTTAGTTAGAAAAGCTGATATTAGAGTAAATATGAGCTTAAAGTAACTTATGACAATCTTTTAACAACAATGGAATAAAACATACAACTTCACACTTTCATTAACTTAAAAACAAGGTACAATGTTTTGAAAGACAATACAATAAACTAAAAATAAGCATAAAATGTAAGCTAAAAATGCAGGAAAGTAGTTCTCCTAAAAGCTTGCCCTAATGGCCCTATTTATACTAAAATTTTCAAGTCTTGGTCTCTTCCAAGTATGCTAGTTATGTGAGGGGTTGAGCAGTTGTGCTTTCTTTGTGAGAGAGTCAAATATCAATCTCCGCCATCCATTTTGTGTGTTCTCCAAGTTCTATCATCCAAGCCCTTCATTTTGTTGTCTTATTCATTGACGAATTGCCTTTAAGGGGATTGCCAAGGTGGCATTTGGTCCATGTGAAGTGGGGTTTGATGTGGGATTGAGGGAAATTTGATGTTTTGTCTATGGGTGCTTAAGTCGAGGGGTAGAAGACGTATGAATAACGGGGTTGGTTTTGGGCGGGAAAAGTGTTTTGTTACTGGGGGTTATTTGATTTAACTGGGTTAGGGGTTAGGGGATGAACTATGTAATTGGTTCGGGGTTAGAGGGATTTAGGGTTTAGAGGGATGAGTTGTGTTAAGGGAGGAAGGAGATGATGAACAGTATCTTTGGCAAGAAATGGGTTTTGGGAGATAACAGGGTTAAAGGTTAACGGGGTTTGTTATGAAGTTGCATCATTAGTCCTTTTGGACTAACAATGTTAGTCCTTGAGGACTAACGATGTAAGGTGTTAGGGACTTGTGGTGTAAATGGGTTAAGGGTGTATGGTTTGGGCTTTTGTTTGGGTCGGGTAATGGTTTAATGGACTTAGGGATTTTTAAACTTAAAAGTTTTGTAGATAAAGGCTTAATGGGCTGACCCAGCCCATTAAATGGGTATGGGTTGGCCCATTTAAGATTTCTTCGGATTCAGCTTCATCTTTTACTTTGACTTTGACCTTTCATGCTCTTTTCATTCCCGTGCTTGGTTTTGTCGGTATTGGCTTTGTTTTTGTCCTTTTGAGAATATCCGTTACCTACACAATCATAACTCACAAAACACACAAATACAATGTATTTTTGGTATATTTTGGTCATTTTAGGCACGTTTTTATAGGCAAAAGGTATGTGTAATTAAACACATACTAAAATCCCCATACTAAACTATTGCCGTGTCCTCACGCAATGCCATAAGTAACACTTTAGAAAACCAAGAATCTCAATCCCCCTCAACTAATTGCCTCGAAAAGTAGCTAAGTGTTCATCGAGGGGAACTAAAGAATCAATCTCATAAGTTTTGAAAAGCCCCATTTTGACCATTTTTAAATATTCACACTTATTCCCACACATATTTTTGTATTTTTCCCTTTTTCTCATTTTTTTGTACTTTTCATTTCAAGCAACTAACTAACATGTTTGGACTTTCGTTATTCTTATAACTTTTAGGGTCACAGAACAAGAAGCACTTTAATCCTAAAATGCTCAAAAAGATAAATTCATCGTCCTCGACTTTTCACTCATCCCAAACCAAGCTCAAAAACAAAATCACAGTTAAATACAAGTTTAAGATGCTAACACTACTCATATTTGTACCTTATGAAACTTTTCGCTCCCGACAATTATTATATCTTAGGTGAATGTGCTTATTTTGAATTTCAACCATAGATCAAACGTTTTGCAAAATTTCTATGCTTCACGTTCCACCCAAAAGTAACGAGTTTGAAGGCGAGATCATCCCATGTAGCGACTTTCGTCTCGACACATCCCAACCTTGCGGCTAAGTGACCAGGCTTTTGACACCCCACAGAGACTAGTATCGGGACTCACGGACCTTCGGTTTCAAAACCCTTGGATTTCCCGTATATACATAAAATCACAACTTAAAATGTACTAGTTTTAGTTTAAAAGCATAGTTAAATTTAAGAAAAAGGGATTTTCCCTATGTTTATTAAATCACATATGTCACACTTATCATATATAATTACAAACATCCTTTAAACTAAGGAAATCCTCGACCTTTTAGAAGGCTGCAACATCGGTTGTGAGCCGGCAAGATGCAGCAAACTTTTATCAGTCTCGGATAAATACTATGTGCCTTATTTAGAAGACTGCAACATCGGTTGTGAGCCGGCAAGATGCAGTAAACTTTTATTAGCCCCACACAGTTTATTATTATTATTATTATTACCTTATTTTTTTAACATATAATACCACGATATAGAGAAAATTTCTTGTAGAAAATTAAAGAAAAAAATTTGAACTAAAAATTATTGACACGTCTATACTACTCAAAATATTGATTTAAGTTTTAATTTTTGAAAGAGAGCACAGTATTAGTATCCGGTAAGAAGCTTATGGGAGAAGAAAAGCCACAAACAAAACTTATGAGCTCTTAAGAATTCCCTAACTAATCATTGTTTAGCATCTAACTCAATAATTAACTCTATCATTCTCGTCTTGACGCAAATTTAAAATCCTTAATAAAAAAGATCCGCGAATGCTTAGCTAAAAGTTAAGGAACAACTAGAGCTCAATACGCTCGACCGAGTCAAAATTTATTCTAATCCCTACAGCGAGGAAAGTCAACATTGTGATAAAACATTTATTTTATTTTTGAAAATTTTTTAATTTTTGCATAAAATCACAATATTTTTTTAAAATTTGGTGGTAAAAACAAGATTACGTGAAAACAACGACTGCAGGCACAATCAAATCGATAGATCGCCCCATACTAGAACTGAACATTGTCCTCAATGTTTTAAAAAAGGGTCGTTACGTAAATTCCTAAGCGTTTATTAGTATGCTTTAAACATAACTTTAGTCGATAAAATAGGATATTGTATTCTCATAAAGAAGCTAAGGATAGAAGCTCGCGTGAACGAAGGGACAAAACTACGGAGCACAGAGGTTTCAACATCCAGCAATCCAGACATACAACACAAAACCACAAAACACAAGAAAGGAAGAGGAGAGAAATCCTCAACGAACGACACTTATTCATTACTACTATATACGGGATAAGCCATGGGTTTGCCACCCACGAAGCGCTTATTTTTGTTAACCGAGTCTTGAGCCTGACTCGATCCCCCATACTTGAGCTTTGTCAAGGGGGATAAAAATGGAGATGATGAACACCCAAATTAGGATTGTTCTCTCCATGAATCAACATCGTCTCTTTTATTATGAAAAAGCTTGGAAGCTTTAAACCCCGATGTGATGAAGAAGGAGGAGATTTCTTCTTATGAAGCAAGAACACCGTGAATGAAAACTTTGTCTTCATCACAAATTAAACTGGAAGTAAAGTATCAATCACGAGGGAAAAAGTAGCAAGAAATCTTGTGGATTCGACTTCCATGCTATCCCCCAGGGAATCGTAAATCTATTTCTAATCACAAAGGAGAAGAAACATCAGATCGATCCGAAAAAGATCCATTATGAGAAGAATGAAGTTCGAAATCCATATGAAGGGTGGGATGGGTAGGCAAAATATTAGGCACATCAACGGGGATGTCTTCCACCACAAAATCATGTTGAATCTCGCCGAAATCGGATAATCAACATAAATGATTCGAACTCGGGAGAAGGGAAGAGAATTATCGTCACACCTTCTGAGCGTAATAATCATTCTCATACCGGTGGTATTGAGTCATCCGGATTGGGAAATATATCGATCTCTTCCCTAAGAGAGTTACTAATCCTTTAACGGGATAGAAATGTGGAAGAACCTCATGATCGTATTTGGATTATCATGAAAATCTTTCGGCGGACGGAAGATGAATTATCGTAAAAATTTAGCAACCTCCTCCATACGACTAATATAATTTTAATTGTGCTCTACTATTAAGAATTCTTGGAGAATTGTTATAGTTCCACACGGCGAACTCATCGGGAGAGAATCCAATCTGTTGGGGAGCGAATCATCAAATATCATGATTTGAGTAATGGATTCAAGAAGATAAGACTCTGTATCAAAAGATCATTTTTTTCGGAGTAAAAACAGGTACTTCATTAGAAACCGGATTAAACTCACTAGAAATGATTTCCTCGTCAAGATCAAAAAGAGGGTTCGAATAAGTTTTAAAACTTATTTCGTGAATAACCTCCTCATGACTTGACTCGTCATCACTAGAGGTAGAATCGTCGAAGAGAGGATTAAAAAACGTTGAAAAAATTTGACGTCTGAGAATCACACGAATCGGCACATCACACTCACATTCATTCCACGAGGACTCTCCTAGGGTTTAGACAAGGTTTCTCAACACAAGACTTTATGAAATTCGTCTGATTCCGGTTCCGGATTTGTGATCAAGATGTTTGTCCACTATGATTGAAGAGATCTGATTTTGGTGAATCGGGTGTGATAGTGGTAGAACATGTCATGTGATATATCTTGAGTTGCAAAAGAATACTCATCGACGTTATCATCATAAGATAGGGTAGGAAAATTCTAATTGGAGTATTAATATACATTCTATACCAACTCCTCGTTTATACTTTGCAAATCTTGAAGAAGTTTGTTAAGCAATTCTTGTACCTCCTCGGATTGAGCATGCTTAACTTTAAAATTTTTATCCTAAGCTTGCATTAAAACCTTTGGTGTTTCCCTAAAAGAAATACAATTAAACTTCTTTAAAAAGTTTTGTATCGATTTCATTAGGTCTTCTTGGGATTGCAAAGCTTCCATTCTCGTTTCTTGAGGAGGTTGATGAATGACGGGAAATTACGGGGGTTGAAACTGGTCAAAACTGGAAGAATTGGAATTGTGAAAATTTTGATTCATCGGTTGACATTCAAAAGTCGCATGAGGACCCCCGTAATTTACACAACAAAGAATTTGTTGTTGAAAACTTAGTAAAGTTTGTGGGAAATCATCAAAGTTTTGATTGAAACACGGGTCCTGATTGTAGACAAACAGGACTTGAGGTGGACAATCGTAACCATAATGAGCATCGTTCCCACATAACTCACAAGAATACGTCTGATACTGGGGTTGTGGAGGGTAGTCGGAAAGATTTTGAAAGCAAACACCAAAAAAAAAAAGAACAGACAAAACAACACAAACAACACCACAAAACACAAAACAACAAAAAAATATCATAACACAAAAATCACAAAAACAGAAAAAACACATCAGAAAACAAAATACCCAAAAAAAACTCGAATCAATAGAGGTCATAAAATCAAAAACACAAAATAAAAACACAAAAGAAACAAAACACCAAAAAAAACACAAAAACAAACAAAACACAAAACAAAAAAACAACCCACAACACAAAAAAAAAAATACAACAATAAGAAAAAACAAACACATCACACTAAGACAAAACAAAGACCAAACCAACAACAAACAAAAAATACACCAAACTAAAAAAACCAACAACCATCAATAAAAAAAAAAAACACCATACAAAATAAACAAAAAACAAAAAAAAAACAATAAAACATCACACAACAAAAATAACCCACACAAACACAAAAAAACAAAATAACACCAAACATCACAAAAAAATACACAAAAAAAAAAACACAAACAAAAAAAAAACAATAATTGGATCAAAACAGAAAGACATACAAACAAACCACAATAAACAAAAATCGCAATCAAAACAAACAACACAAAAAAACATTACAAACACAACAACAAAATACAACAAATAAACAAACAACAAAACAAAAGTCAAAAACACATATAACAACAGTCACAACAAACAAACACATTTCAATTCAAAAAATAATCAACAACACAACAAAAAAACCACAACAAAACACAAAAAGACAAAACAAACACACACACACACACAAAACAATATCATCAAACACAGAAAAAACAAAAAATTCATCAACATCAATAAAAAAAAAAACAATAACAATAGCAATGAAAACCTCACCACAACAAAAAACAATGCAACAAACAACAAAACAATAAAAAACAACAAAAACAAACCACACATAAAAATCAAAAAAAAACAAAACAAAACACACAAAAAAAACAAAAAAAAAATCATAAAATCTAAACAAACAACAAAAAATATTGTCAAAAGACTTCAGATTGGATCATAAGCGAAGAATTTCCATCCTCTCGACAGCGCAAAATGAACAAAATCCACCGTTTAACGGGCCTTCATACCCGCAACAAGTGACAGGCTTTCCATCTCCATATGTGCAATTCAAACAAATCCCCTTTATAAGATTAAAGACCAACACTCGCTGGCACATACAGAGATACCAATAGAAAGCCAAGCACAGGTTGTCCACACACCCCACACACTCACGTTGGTTATACGAAGACATGTCAAAGAATTAAACAAATAAGAGGGTAACGAAGATAAGAATTAAACGAATAAGAGATAAGATAAGATTATAAATAGCAAAAAACCATAAGAAAAAAAAAATATTTTTGGTACCATAATCGAAACAAGTGTACAGAAGGTCTCTAGAAAATGCACAAAGAAGCGGAGGAGCAGGTAAGCGCGAAGCGTTTTAAAACCCTTCTCCTTTCGGGTAGAAGTTCGTTGGATCGACCCTCCTTAAACCTCTCTTATAGTTTGATACACTAAAGTGACCAATTTTCACAATGACATAACAACGGTTGATTTTGTTGTTTTTTCGATATAAAATTTTTTTGGTACTATATCTTACTAGAAAATATTCACAAATGAAAGCAATAACTTCACGAGGAAGGGTCTTCAAACACTAATCTTCAAACGTAAACACGATAATCGTTTCACACCTCCCCGGCAACGGCGCCAAAAATTTGATTCGAAATATTCTATACAATAAATATATAAATATAATTAATATACATAAAAAATAAGTAGTGTTATAGTTAAGAAACCGTCGTTGCGGTGTAGGCTAAAATATCAAATAATAGTAAGAGAAGTAGTATTCCAAGAGGCTTTTTTAAAAGGAAATTACTTTTATCCAAAGTAAAACCCTAAAAAGCCTTCCCGAGTCGTTTCTCGACGAGGTGCGAATTTGAAAATCAGTTACGTTTGTGATCGCGCATTTAAATGATCAATATTTGGTTTTGATTCTATTTTACAATTAAAAATGCAAAAACAAGTAAAGGCAAGCTAAAAATGAAAGCAATTAAGGCTAAAACACGAAAAAACGTTAACGGGCTCCTAAACCCGTTTTTAAAAACCCAAATTCTAAAATTTTAACCCTACAAATGAAAATTTAATTTTTATAAATCCTAAATGATAAAAGAAAATTTAAAAAAAAAGAATTATATTTTTTTGACTTTTATTTAATTTATTATGAATTAAAAACAGTTTTTATCTAAATTAAATATTAAAAATACTAAACTATTTATAAAAAAAATGAAAAAATTACAAAAAGTACTTAAGAGAATGCTAAATCTAAAAAAAATAAATTGGGTCACCCAGCTTATCTAAATAAGCTGGAAATAAGCCGAAAATGGCTTATAGCTTAAAACTGCCAAAAAGGGTTAAGAATTAAATGTGGAGAAGTAAAATCGAAAAAGACCCAAGGGCGACTGGTATTGAGAGTGTGTGTTAAATATGTTGGTGTGTGAAGGGGGAGGTCACAGGTTCGAACCTGTGGCTTCCCTTTTTGCGCATATTTTTATTTTTGAAAACTTTTTGCACAAACTTAAAGACCAGCTAGAAATAAGCAAATTTTGTAACTAAGACTTTTTCTAAAACTCACTAAAAAGCTAGATTAAGCTAGCTTTAAGCTGACAGATATACTAAACTAACTAATTTGACAAATAAGCAAAACTGTTTTAGATTTAAGACTCAAATAAGCAAATGAAAAAGCAAATAAGCTGACCACTAACAACTACCAAGATAAAATAAGCAAATGTGAGAAGGATTTTACTAACAAAATGAGCTTAAAGGTTTTTAAAAGCTAAATTTGAAAATGGTTTAAACTCGCAGATTTAAAAGACAAATGGTGAACTTTGAGCTTAACTTTAGACCTAATAAGCACTTTGAAATAAGTTGCAAACTGAAAACAGATTTAGATTGGCTTCCAATGAACACATAAAAACAACTTTTAGGAAATTTGAACTACAAATTAGCTAGAAAAATGACTTGAAAAAGTGACAGGAGAAACAGCACATGCTGAATTTTTTTGGATTTTTGTAACTTGAAAAATTGCAAAGTTCAGCCCTAATTTTAAGCTAGTAAAAGATACTGCAAAGACTCAAAAGCTAAAAACAGATAAAGCTATATGTGCTAAGAGCTTAAATTCTAAAAATTAGACCATAAAACAGACTACAACTAACTTAATTTAACTATTGAAAACTAGACTTTAGCTTTGAAAATAGGACTTTAGAGGTATGACAGATTTGGACTAAAATTCAAATGGCAATTGCAATATAAATAATATTAGTTGCATATATAATTATATGATGTTCTTACATCAAACTCTATTAAACTGCATAAAAGAACCTAAAATAAGCATTAAACTAACAACAAACAACAATCAAATCAAATAAGCTGGTATATAAAACTATGACACCACAGATACATAAAAAGATACTTAAACACCCTAAACCAAATTAGTAAACTTAAAAACTTTATGAAAATAAGACTATAAAACCTAAATCTAGCTAAACAAAGATGAATTAAGAGCCAAAACAAGCTCAAGCAATGGTAACTATAGCTACCACTGCTTGTGCCAAACACCCCTTTAAAGATTGGTTTTGCATCTTTTAAACTATGAAAGACTTAATTAAGCTGAAATTTCTAACAACAGACATAGTATTAAGTAAAAGAAGAACAATCAGCATAAACTAATAAGGAAAAACATAATAAGCTGAATATAAATGAAAAGTATTATGCTAAAAATTTAAGTGAAAATAACTAAAAGTTTTAACCAAAACGTATAAAAGATGATTTAAACTAAGAGAGAGTATAAAATAGCAATTAACATCATAAAAGCAATACATAAATCATAATAAGAAAAAAATAACAGAGATAAGAAAAATGCATAAAATAAGCTTGAAAATAAAATGGAACTCACAAGTTGTCCTTAGCTTTTGGTTAAGATTCTTAGCACCCAAAACAAGTTTCTAACTTATCCTAATGCTTACCAATAAGCTCTAAACCACCATAAGCCATCTAGTATTGCTTCTTAAACCCCTAATAAGCCAAAAACAGCAACTCCTTTTTGCTTTGATACTTTCTGAGTGAACTTTTTAGTGAGTGAGTTAACACTTATAAGCTATTAAACAGCTTATAAGTGTGAGCTTATAGGTTAAGAAAGATTTGCAGACTCAAAAAATAACTTATAAAGAGAGCTTATGAAAGTAACTTGTGAACAAATAAAAGCTTAAGTGCATAAAGAAGTTAATAGAACAGATTTGCATAAAACCATAAAACTTGAAATTTCATTAAACATAAAAGGATTACAAAGCTTGAAAGTTTAAATGACAGAATTTAAAGACTTAAAAACATAAATTTTAAAAAAAAGTAAATTACACCACTCCTAAGTTACACACTTTGACAAAAAAAAAAAGCACTCTAATATAGCCGAATACGTTGGCATAATGGTGCTTGTTGTGAGTTCCCCAAACTGAACAATCTATGCAGCTGATAAGGGTAAACCAACTTGTATAAATACAGTTTTGACTATGGAGAAAACACAGACTCTGAAACTTATTGTATATGCGAACTACACAATAATATTAAGAAGAACATGAAAATACTAAACTTTGATTTCTATTAATCTTCTAAAGTGATTGATAGAAAACTATTATGAGATAAGATTGTATGAGATTAGATCTGTTGGTGTTATCAATGTTATCTCTCCAGTGCCGAAGGGTTCCTTTTAAAGATCAAGATAAACCAACACTGGCTTTACAAAACGCGTAAAAGATAATACATATCTTTTCCTACAATATCTCATACATATCTCTTAAACGGTACTAACTATTTTATACTAACGGTACTAACTATCTGAGCAGTACTTAACACTTTGTACTGTCAATACTAACTATAACTATCAGCGGTACTCCAAATCTAAACCTAACGATACTAATTACAAGAATGAATAATTCCCAACAATCCTCCCCTAAAACATGATTGTTGAACTTGTTTTACTTCATGTTTCTTTCAGGTTTAATCTCTTAAGTTTCTTGAAGATGTATCACAAACCACTTTACACATCTTGATCTGATCTTTAAGCACTTTCCATCTTCATCAACATCTTTAGCTATCCATCTTTATCAGCACAGGCTTGGGCAACAGCAAGGGGAAACAGGCAGAGTAGTAGGGATCAGTAGTAAGACCGATCCAAGCAGAGAACAGCATGGTCAGAATAGCAAGGCAGATCAGACCATCAGCACAGGTCGCAGGCAGTAGAAGGAGCCATCACAAATCAGCACATAGGGAAGAGCACAAGATCAAGCAGATCAACGCAGATACAGTATTATCAGGAGAATTACAATCAGCATCAGTAGGATAGCAACATGTCTTTGCAGCAACATCTTTTCAGCAACAATCCAACTAAGCTGGCTTTGTAGTTTTTGGCAAACTACCAGCCATAAACGGATTTGATTTTCCTTTACCAGTAGCTGTTTGCTCTAGGATAGTCAACTCTTTATTTCAAAATATGGTGAGTTGATTACCATACAATTTTTGGTAAATTGTCAACCATCAACGGATTTGACTTGTCTTTACCAAATACCGTTTGCATTTGGACTAGCCAATGCTTCATTGCCATACATGTGTCATAGATAAACCATAATAGTTTTTTTGGCAAACAATCAGCTATCAACAGATTGATTACGTCTTCCAAGAACTTTCTGATCCTAGGACTAGCCAACGCTTTCACCATAAACAAGGTGGATATGAAAACCCTACAATTTTTGGTAAATTGTCAACCATAAACAGATTTGAAAGTCTTAACCGACAAGTCATTTGCTATGGCCTAGTCATTCTTATGCCTATTAAGCATGGTGAACTGATGACCATTTGTTGTGTGGTGGTTAGCCAACACTCAATCCCTTCTTATTTCCATTTACAGCATCAATTCTCATCAATCTGTTGCTTAATGAATCTGATCAAATCTAAGGCAGCAGTACTTTCTCTTTCAACCTCCAATCAGAGATCAGCATCCTATTGCAATAAAACCTTGGGAAAAAGATATTTCTTTCAGCAAAATATAGATGATTGTCCCATCATTAAGTCTAGTAATGTAAACTCCACAAGCTTCATACAATCTCCAAGGTGACAATCTCCCAATCTTGTCGCTCATCCAGAATCACTTAATCATTTTCATCTTTGTGGATTCCATCCTTATCATCAAATCTCCCTAAGAAATAACTCAATTCCATCTAATATAATTTCCTTAGTACTAGCTTCCATCACTAAATTCATACCTAGTGAAATAACTCCTGCCTAATCAAATATGACGCAATACCTCCAATATAATAGTTGAATGCTCTGAAGTTCCCATTTGCTCTGTAGATAACAAGATAGTCTCCATCTGTGATGATACCTTGTTCAACCTGTATATAATAAGACGTTTCCTCCATTATATCACTAAAATCTATGGCACCTTCAAATGTAACAATCTTCAAACATTTCCTATGTTCATCTTCACTGTCAACATTTGACTTCTTTCTTAACTTTTTCCTTGCAATCATCTTTATATGACCACCTTTTCTCTTCTTTGTACCCTGATCTGCTACATCTTGCTTTGTAGGTACCTCAGTTGTGTCATCTTTATTTGGAGTTTCTTTAACAACCCTCTTCTTTAAACTCTTCTGATTAGGGTCTTTTTACCTCCTTCATTCATCTCCTAAATCCTTCTTTCATCTCAGTGGAACCAACATCATGAAACTTTTACATCAAACTTTTCACTTTCTCATGATAAAGCTTGTATTTCTTCAAAAGTTTTGTTCTTTAGGTCTGAGTGTTTCTTGTTTTCCACCCAATGGTTACAAGAAGTCATCATCTTATTCCTATAACTGAGTTTCTTATAGAGTTTATTTCTGATTGCAATAGCTCTTTGTTCTGCAAGAAACCTTCTTTGAGCTGCAATGTATCAATAAGGAATTTGCTTCACTCCTTCCCACAGTGAACTGCTCTCTCTCTCTTCATCTTGAAGTCTTAGAGCTAGAAGTCTATCAGCTTCAATTCTTGCTTGGATAAAATCATACTCATTTGAAAGGGCAGCCTTTTATAGCTTTCTTCCTCAGCTAGCTTTTTAACTTCTTCTGCTTCCTAATCTTCTTGTACCTTTCTAGCCATCTCTTCATCCCTAGCAAGTTGCTTAAACTTCTTTTCAGCTTCAGGAATACCTTCAGATTCAGTATCAGACTCATCTCTTCTTCAATTTTCTTTTTCCCTTTATCTTTTGGATCAATCTTTGGAAGAGGCTTTAAAGTCAATAATGTCTGGTTGAAGTAGGTCTTAGGGTCTCTCTCAGTTTCCTCACATCCTTAAAGCTACTACTTCCTTTTTCTTTTCTTTAAGCTTCTTCTTGTTCTGACCCATTATGATGAGTACTTGAGCAATAGTCTCATCATCTCCAAAAGTTGTAGGAGTAGGTGTTGGAGTTGTTGGAGTAGCACTTCTTCCTTCAGTTTGATCACTATCCTGCATCTTGGTCTAGTTAGCACCATCTTTTTCTTTGTCCGTACGCTAACCTTTTGCTTGTCATACTTCATACAGGTCTAATCGGTACTATCTTTTTCCTTGTCGGTACTAAGTGCATCTTCAGTACTAACTTCCTTTTCCTTCCTTTCCTTCTCTTCATGCACCACATATCTTGTCCTCCCCATTTCTTGAGCATCCTCAGTCTCCATATTGTCAATTTCATCATCAAGCTCATCAAAAGCTTTATCTTTATGGACTGTAGATTCCCAGCCTTGGCAGATTTCCTCCCCTGTTTGGATACAAAATCCTTTTGTATCCATGTTTTCTTCAAGGATTTATTTCTTGCCAATCTTCCTTTGAAATGAAACGACTCTTCATCCAAGCTCGTGGTGTGTGAATAACAGTTTTGGCTTTTATCTTAAGCTTACTTGAACATGCCTTCAAAGTGTTGAATTTCTTAGTCTGACCTTTAACTCTGTGTACACAAGAGATACAAAGATCATACACACTTTGGAGTGTCATGTCACCCTCATTCCCTGAAAGGGATTTATCACTGGATGACTGACCTCCATGATTCCCACCAGAATCCTCTGGAATGGAATCAAGAATATGAGTAGTAGATTGAAGGTCTAGTGATGGATCCGACTGAGCTATCATTGGCATCAATGGGTGAGGAGGAGAGGGTGTATTGGGTTCAGATGGCTTTCTGAAAAAGCACACCTCATCCTCATGTTTGGATTTACCAACATAGAAACAAATAAAGGTGTTACTTTCCTGAAAAATGTTTACCCTTATTTTTAACATAAAGTAGAAAACTTTACATTGTCACAGCATTTACAGAAAATTTTGGTTTAAAGGTTCTGGCACATTCATTTAGCTATTTACTAAAAAGATTGAAATTTAAACGTGATTACAAACAAACCTTTTTCTTTGCATCAAATGTCTAAGCATACCATCAAAAAATAATTTAGAAAGTTATATTTCTGATTAGAATGTTAACAAATTATAGTAGTGGCAATGTTAGTGGGAATTTGATCCCAAGAGGTGCTTTTTGAACTAAAAAAACAATGATTCAGTTGGTAATGAAAAAGACATTCCATGGGGTGAAATAGAGCTTTGTTAAATGTTAAAACCAATTAAGTCCCCCTCATAAGTACCCCATGAGCTGAAGAGCATCAAATATAGCGTTAATTGGAAGAGAAATCTATCCCATCGGCATTATTCCAAACAAAAAGGAAGATCCATTCTTATTGATGCTTAAGATAAGAACACGGGCTTTCAGCTACTTTGGCAGTAATATACCTAACATTGTTGATTATTTTGGATTTAGCAGACATCCAAAACTGTTCAACAAATGTAGTAGAGACTACTGGACTTACAGTGAGGGCATTGTGAATGGAGCTTCGCGTAAGAAAGCTGATAACCTCATGAAACTCTATATTCCCATCAGTCTTTTCCAAATAAGCGACCATATTGTGTTTAGGGCACGATTCAAGAACAACCATGGTTGTTGAATTAGCGATAGTCGGTGAGAGAGAGATTAGGGCTTGAATGAAAGAAAGTATTTGAGAGAGCGAAGACATAGTGAACTGTGCAATTGAGATGGGTTTATATAGGTTTAGCAAACCTAAAATCAAAGAAACCGTTTCAATTTACACTTTATACCCTTGGCGGTATTTTCTTCAACGTCTCTATAGCGGTACTATCTTTGCCCAACGGTATTAACTTTGCACTGTCGGTACTAACTATTGTCAAAGCAAGAATGAACAAGTTTGGCAACAGCAATGCTTCAATACCGTCTTTATCTCTTCCCAATGACTCTTTAAAACCCAATTAACTTCTTGAAATTCGTCACTTATGGTTAAAATGCTTCTGCACACTGAACACTTCATACAAACTATACAACAAATCATATTGCCTCCCATCATCCTAATAGTAACAACCAAGAACTGGAACCTACTAACATCAAATGCCTTGGTTAGAAGATCAGCTACATTGTCATCAGTGTGGATTTTGAGCACCTGGATAAGTTTCTTCTCATAAGCATCCCTTATGAAGTGGTGCCTAATTGCAATATGCTTTGTTTTGGAGTGATATACTGGATTCTTTACAATGCATATTGTACTTTCATTATCAATGTAGATCTTTGTGTTCATGAAATTGAACCCATAGTCTAACATTTAATTTTGAATCCACAAAACTTGCCCACAGCAATTTGCAGCAGCAACATATTCTGCCTCTGTAGTAGAAGTAGCCACAATGGTCTGCTTTTTGCATTGCCAAGAAATAAGTCTCCTGCCAAGAAATTGACAACCTCCTGTTGTGGATTTCCTGTCAAGATTTTCTCCAGCATAGTCACTATCTGAATAGGCTTCCAGGTCAAATAAGGACACTCTAGGATACCAAAGGCCCATTTTGGCTTTGCCTTTTAGATACCTAAAGATTCTATTAACAACACTTAGATGGGAAGTCTTTGGATTAACCTAAAACCTAGAACAAGCACAGACTGCAAACAAATATCAGGCTAGAAGCAGTCCAAGATACATTAAAGACCCATCAGGATCTATAAAGAGTATATCCATATCACTAGCTTCCTTATCCTTGACTAAAGGTTTCTGGGTCTCAATTGGTGTACTAGCAGTCTTAACACTGGCAAAATCAAACTTCGTCAGGATTTCTGCAACATACTTATCCTGACTTATAAAGACAACCATCTTTCTTTCTGTTTGATCATTTAAATCTAAGAAAGAAGGTTAGCTCTCCCATAGAACTCATCAGAAATCTACTCTTTCATTAATGCCACAAAATCCATCACGCCCAAGATTTCCTTTGTAGAACAAAAAATGATATCATCCACATAAACATATACTAAACGAAATACATTTTGTCCTACTTAATAAAAGAGTATTTGTCAATAGTTCCTCTTCTGTATCCATTCTTCAACAAGAAAGTAGATAAAGTAGCATACAGAGTGCTCTGGGAGCTTGGTGTAAACTATAGAGAGTCTTTCACTACTTTGTAGACCTTCTTAGGAAACTTAGGATCTATAAACCTAAGTTTGAGACACAAGACCGCCTCATCATTTTTCCATATAGGAAAGCACTTTTCACATCCATTTGATAGACTATGAATCCAGTAAGAGGCAAAGCTAAAAAGATTCTAAGTCATTAAATCCAGCCACGGAGCAAAAACTTATCATAATCTATCCCTTCCTCTTGCCTATGTCCCTAAGCAACTCACCTTGCCTTATTATCTAACCACAACTACACTCTTAGTCCTTCTTATTTTTGTAAACCCTTTTGTACAATTGCCTTCTTTTCCCATAAGGCAAAAACTACAAGAATCTAAACTTTTAAATCTTGGAATATCAAGTAGTTCTTTCCTGTCATACAACAACCCAACTTTCATCTTCAAGTGCTTCAAAGATCTTCTTTGGGTTCCTTTTGAGACAAGAAACCAAGCAATAAAACAAATGCTGGAAGTCCTTATGAATTATTTCCTCCTTTGCTTATTGAATATAACTTACAAAAGCAATGGCTCTAGAAGAACTTTTAGTCACTTTGCTCTTGTTTGAACTGGCTAATTTGTGGATCTCCAGATTAGAGTTTGAGGTGAATATAGTTTTAATTCTTGATGTGGGAATAGGAACTGACATTCACGTACAGCTTCCTAAATTTGTGATGTTAGCCACAGCAAATACCCTTATCAACATAAAATGAATTTGGTAAAAATACCATCAGTAGGATTGTCATAAAATTTCCTAAATGAGCAAGGTATTATCTGCATCATCTGGGTCATTATTGGTTAATCAGAGAAGGATGTCCAACCATAAGGACTCGGCAGTACTCAACTGGTGTGCTATCAGTATTAACTATGTTAGTACCGCTAGCTTTAGCAGATCCTGCTTGAAAAAGAAAATCCTCAGTTTCATAGGCAAAACTCCTTCCTGGAGAGCTTCAGCTGCACCATTAGCAATCCTGTTCTTTACCTTTTAAGTCTTCAAGCTCATACCAAAAAGACTTGGATCCTCCTTATCTTACTTGCCGACTTCAGATCTTGGTAGGTTCTTCACCTGCATTATTTGCTTTTGAGCTCTTGACTGTTGAAGTATAAGAAGACCATATTGGCAGTACAAAGTAGTCCTGAGCAGATTCAGCTTCTATTTCAGAATCACCTGCATCAATATTACCTTATGTACTGCATTTTAGATTAGCTGATCTTGTGGACTTACAATGTTTGTTAGCTTGATCTCTGATCTCACCATGTTGGATAAATTCATTGAATCAGTTAAATAATCAAGATCAAACAGCCAATAGTCCTATTCCCTGCAACATTTGGTTTTATTTTTCTAAAAACGGTATGTTGCAGGTTTTTCTTCAACTCTCCTTGGTTTCTAAATATATATACCTAAAAGACTTTATGCATTGTAGAGAATAACCAACTAAAACCCTTCATACTGATTTTCCCAACAAACTTGCCCAGGTGGTAAATGTTACTTCAAGATGGTCCACATGGCACCCAAAAGGTCTATATTTACTTATGATTGGTATTTTACCATTATAAGTTCAAAAGGTGTGCCTAATTTTGAGGCTTAGTCCACTAATACCACTATTAAGGACATAACAAGCAGTACAAACTGCTTCAGTCCCCTAAAAGTGTTAGGTAATAAAAGAATCACTACATAGTTTCCTAGCTGCCATAGCAGCCTCAATAAGGGTCCTGTTCTTTCTTTCAGCAACTTCATTTTGCTGTGGAGTTCTGGCATTACTGTATTCCCTCTTGTTCTCTTTTGACCCACAGAATTCAATAAATCCCTGTTCTTAAATTCTGTACCATTATCACATCTAATAGTTTTAAGTTTTTGATTTAATTGGTTCTTAATTTGTCTTATAAAGTCCTTAAGGATTCCACTAGTTTCATCCTTAGTTCTTAAGAAGAACACCCAACTAAACCTGCTAAAATCATCAGTGATAACAAGGCAATAAGTCTTATGGTTTAAGCTCCTTACAGATGTAGGTCCAAATAAGTCCATATGTAGAAGCTGTAAGGGCTGACTAATAGAGCTTACTGATTTGGCCTTACAGGAGGCCTTGTGTTGCTTTCCTTTCTGACAAGCAACACAGGTGTGGTCATTTTGAAAAATCTTTGAAGGTAAACCTCTTACAAGGTTTCCCTTCACAAGTTTGTTTAAGTTTTTAAAATTAACATGACCCAAACTCCTATTCCATTTGTTATATTCATCAATTGTGGCCTTTGCAATCAAACAAGCTAAACCTCCAGAAGGAACAATGTTCTCTAGGTTGAAACTATACATATTATTTTGTCTAGGGACTCTAAGTAATACTTGATTTTCATCAGGTAACTTAAAGTCAGGAGACAACACAAGACATTCAGTGTCTGTGAAGAGAACCTTGTTCTTCTTGTCACACATCTGTGACACAGAAAAGAGATTGAAATGCTGTAGTTCTTTCACAAAGCACACATCCTCAAAATCTAACTTTCCTGTTTTTATTTTACCTTTACCAGTTATGTAACCTTTACTACCTCCAAAAGCAACAGGGCCACCATTATAGTCTTGATATTCAGCAAGGTAGGCCTTGTTTCCAGTCATGTGCCTGGAACATCCACTATCAACAATCCCTTTGTTCTTTAAAGCTCTTTGTGGATTAATCTTGCCATTTATAGAGAGATTAGTTTCTCTTAGGGAACAAGCCTTTTTGGGATTGAGGTTCTGCCTAGTGGATATTGAAAGGAACACAAAATTCTAGAACTTGATCCACTATTGTATTTGGAGACTTTGTTCTAGTAATGTCTTTTGTGTCTCCAATTACAACCTACTGAGGGCTTAACAGCAGTTTCCCTTTTCCCCCAATAGCACTAACTGCATTTACCTCAGCAGTATTAACTTTTTGATATGAAAAATTGGTTCTAAGTGTTGTTGTTCTATTAAATAGCTTTCTAAAGGTGTAAGAGTTTTATGAAAATCAGCTTTTGGTCTAGCATTATTCACAATAGGCTTAACAATATTAACTTTCCTAGCAGCATTAGTTGGTACTGCATGTATGTTAAAATTATGCCTAAAAGTATTAACTATGTTAGTACTACAAAAAATTTTTTTTTTTTTTTACAAACAACTGTTTTAACACGCTAGTTCTAGCAGTATTAACTGTGTTAGTACCGCTAGTTCTAGTAGTATTAACTTGAATCTTGTCAGTTCTAGTTATTACTGCTTTTGGAACAAATTAGTTTTGATGATTCACTCTTTGACTCATTGTTCCATGCATGACTATTCTCCCTTTGACCAAACCCCTTACCCATCCTATTGTTTAATTTAGCTTGTTTAGCCATCCTTTTCTCATGAAAATCATAATCTCTAATAAGATGGCTAAAACTTCCACATACAAAACATGCTTTTGTAACAAACCCATATCCCAACCCTTTCTTGTCAACTTTAGGATTTTTACTATGTGTGAATTGATTCTTAACAGTTTCCCTAGGAGTTTTTACTTGCTGGTTAGCAAAACTAGGTGTTTCTTGTTCTTCTGTTGGTAGAGACACATGCTCATCTTCACTATCTGATTCATACTCCTCAATGATAGGAGCATCAGACCAAACCTTAGGTTGACTTACTACTTTGGGTTCATTGACAGTTGGTTCAGGCAAAGATTCATGTGTTTCAACACTACAATCTGATTCACAGGTATCAAAGTCACTGGTTTAGGTTTCAGATTCACTAAGTTGAGACTATTTTGGACCATATGTAAATTGTGAGTACTCTATTTCAATATCTGGTCCAGATGGCATGTAATTCCCTGTCATGGGTGGGGGTACAGCAGGCATTCCTTCTGCTGTAACAAACCTATCATACAAATGCTGATTTTCTAAATCACTTTCCTTATTCATAAATACACTTTGTAAAACTTCATTTTCATAACTCAGGATGCCATCATATCTGTAATCCCCATAACCAAGCCCAAATTTATCATTAGCACTCATCTGTATATTTAGCAGTTTACCAAGATTTTTAAAAGAGTTGTGCCATTTTTCTACTTTAGCTTTTAAATCTTCTTTTTTCTTTTTCAGCTTCTGCCAATAGTTTCTTATGGTATGTAAGGACATCAGTTTTATCATCTAAGTCTATTTTCATAAACCTTATCTTTTCCTCATACCAAAGTTGACGTTGTTGATGAGCAACTAATTATGCTTCAACTTTCTTTAATGCTTGAGTATATGCCTGTATTTCTATACTTGCATCACTAAGTTGTGCTCTTTGTTCATCATATAGTTTTTTAAGTTTAAAGTAAGACTCTTTACATTCTTTTGAACAAGAAATTACCTCTGTTTGAGCCTGAACTGTTGCAAGCCATCAAAGCATAATCTCCTTCTTCTTCTGAGTGACTGGTCCAATCAACATCTTCTCCATCAATAGTCACCAAAGCTTTAGAGTCCTCTTGCTTACCAGATCTTCTCCTATCCTTATTTCCAGAGTTCTAAGCATCTCTCCTCCTCCCATCTTGATTCCCCTTGGATCTACACTCTCTAGCAAAATGCCCTGTCTTGTGACAACTGTAGCACTCGACTTTAGTTTTGTCAAACCCAACTGGTTCCTTGGCATCAAATTGTAGCTTTCTACCTGTCTTTTTGTAGAACTTTTTCATTCTCATGGAAATCATAGCTACCTGCCATTTCAAGTCCATTTCTTCTAAATCAAACTCATCAAGCTGTTCCAGATCTTCATGATCCAATTGTGGACAACTGGATTGATTTGCATGTAAGGAGTATGATGAAGTATGTTCATACTGTGAGTTATGGCCAGAAGAGTTAGAAACACCATAAGCGGTACTAACATCATTAGTACTGCTAGTGTTCTCTGAAACGAATGCCACATTTTGTTCTGCGTGTGCTAGAGGATGATGCAGTAGAGCCTTTAATGCCATTCTCAAAGACTCTTAGATTATTATACAGATCATCAAAGCTGAGACTGTCCACTCTTGGCTTGTTCGTCATGATTAAGGAAACTTAATACCAGGCAAAAGGTAGAGACCAAAGGAATTTCTGATTTGCATCCTTAGTGGAGATGCCTGCACCATGAATCTCTAATTGACTCAGAAGACTTTGAAACCTGTCATAGCCTTTATGTAGTCCTTTTGAGTTTGATACAGAGAAACCTTTAAACTGTTGCTTTAGAATATACTTATGCATCTTCTTTGATTCATCATTTCCCCCAAATCTAGATCTGATGGCTTCCCACATCTCTTTAGCATCAGTAGTCATTTTATGTAATTTAGCAATCGATGATCTTCTGGTAAAGCCATAAGCAACTGTGTCCTTGGCTTTCTTTCTCTTTTTCTGGCTAAGATCTCTTCTGAAGTCTTTGGAGGCAGTTTCTTGATTTGACCTTGTGTATTGATACATGTACATTTCCATTTTGTATAACTTCCCAGATAGGATAGTCTGTATGGGCTAAATAATGTTCCATTTTCATAGCCCATATGTCATATTCTCCCTTTTTGAGAATAGGAAGTTTGATGGTCGAAACAGTGTGAGGAGTTTGTTATGTTGGTGTTTGTGATGGTAGTGGTGGTGGTGGTGAATATCATCTTGTGATCCAACCATTGAATTGCTTTATAAGATAGGGGTTTATAACTGGTTTTTGTTCTTCTTACTCAGAGTTTCTCACAGGCTCTGATACCACTTGTGAGTCCCAAACTGAACAAATCTTTGTAGCCTACTAAGGGTGATAGCCAACTTGTATAAATACAGATTGACTATAGAGAAACACTGACTACGAATACTTATTGTATATGCGGAATCTACACAATAGTATTAAGAAGAGCAATGAATACTAAACTTTGATTTCTATTAATCTGCTAATATGATTACAGATTACTAACTATGAGATATGATTGTATGAGATGAGATATGTGTGTTATCAATGTGTTGTCATCTCTCTAATGCCATAGGGTTCCTTTTATAGACCAAGGATAAACCCTAACAGGCTTACAAAACGCGTAAAAGATAATACATATCTTTTTCTATAATATCTCATACATATCTCTTAAACGGTACTAACTATTCTATACTAACGGTACTAACTATATGAGCAGTACTTAACACTTTGTACTGTCAGTACTAACTATAACTAGTGGTACTAAGTATAGAACTAACAGTACTAAGTTAGGAATACATAATTCCCAACAGTTTATAGTCCATATCTTACACTTTTCAATCATTTATTAAATCTTAAGGATGAGATCATGTTTGTTTTACAAAATGGATGCAAGTATATTTTAATTCAAATATTACGAGTTTGCCTAAGTAGCTATAACCCACTATGCCCATTATCATGAACTATTAATTACTAGATTGTAAGCGCGAATGTTATGAATAGATCTATTTGGGAATTAACATCCCCGTTCGGGCAAGTAGCACTTGCTAGTTTACCGGTTGGCCAGAAATAATGAATGTATACCATTTCGGACTCATAGATGTTACGGGTTGAACATCTACATTGGGCACCATCATTTATATGTTTTTTGATATACATACATTGTTTAGATTCAGTTTCATGAGCTTAGTGCATATCGTAATACATTTATGTGATATCGTATTCGTTGCTTTGTTATAGGGAAATCTTGCTATCCGCTTCATTTAATTTATAAACCTATAAATTTACCAACATTATTGTTGACAGTTTAAACATATTTCTCAGGTCAATAAGGTGCAAGTCATTGGTACATTGGATGGTTGTCTTTTGAAG
>BQNB010027417.1:0-29889 GCA_026074375.1 Tanacetum coccineum | reverse complement strand
TAGGTTAGTATGGAGTTGTTGTTGTGATGAATATTTGATGAAAATTTGATGAAAAGGATTAGGCTAGTATGGAGTTGCAATTTGTGGGTGAAAAATAGTGATAGAATAGAAAGTAAATAGTTGTTGTCCAGATTTTCTTTTAATATTTTCATACAGTAAATCTTGACTTGAATAGCTGAGGCCTTGAAAATTAGATAGTAGACTTAAATATGAACGCATGGATATAAATTTCTTGAAAAACGGACTTAAAACGAACGAGATATGGCCAAATGAAGTTTAGTAATTTTTCCTGAAAAACTGTTTTTATAAGCAATCTGTCCGGTTTCTAAAATCGTATTTTTGACCCGTTTCGGGTCCGATTCGGGTGAAACTCATAAGAGAACTTGTAGATCATGATTTTTCCTTGAAACCTCGCTTTCGATCATCCCGTGAATCCTTATAACGAAGGAGATACGCCATTTTAAAAACGAACTATTTTTGGAAATATAATAAAGTTCCTGCATGGATTTTTACTAAATAAGTGAGCTGTTTGAATCATAAATTATAGTTTTCGGGCATTTTCGAGTCTGTTTGAGCTATAAAATCTTTAAGAAATATTATAGTATGACTTATATATTTTTCATACGCGTTGAAAACTTTTAAAAATAATAATAAGCAAGCGAGATAGAATATATTTAAGTTGGCTATTAGAAAATACTTACAAGTATATATACTTAAATAATAAGTGGCGGACTTGACGTAAATATTATTTTGACTTATAAAACTAAAACGCAAACTATTAGGTGGTGATATAATGTAATAAAAATATATTTGCAACATTTCATTACATGTGCACTATCTTAAGACGACCCATTATTTATTAGGTTGCTTTCGGGACTTATCGTTACGTCCTACTTACTTGATTTTTCCCAAAATCAATACTTTCTCTTAAGGTGAATTTATAGCCACGCTTTAAATTGTTTTATAACTACTTTACAAATCTCGAGGTGAGATACATTTCTTGTTTTTACTTTTGGACGCAAGTACATTTCTTTTTAAATGATTACAGATTAGCCTAAGTAGCGATAATCCACTATGCCCAAATTATCATGAACCGTTAATTACTTTGTGTAAGCGTGAGTGTTATAAATAGATCTATATAAGATTGACATCCCCGTTCGGGTAAGTTAAGCGCTTACTAGTTTCGGAGGACCGAACTAACGAACGTATATCATGTCGGACTTAGGGTGTTGCGGATTGAAAACCTACTCGGGTACTTTAATTGCATTAAATTGTAAACATACTTTGTTGTAGCTTCGGTGTCATGAGCTTAGTGCAATCGTGATTACTTTTTATGATATTGTATGTGTTACAATAGTCATGCCTTACTAAATCTTGCGGTCCGACCTGACTTACTTACTTAAACCTATGAACTCGCCAACTTTATGTTGACACTTTTAAGCATGTATTTCTCAGGTGCTTAGCTTACTATGACGCATTTCTAGTGCATGGAGTCTTCATTCATTCAAGACACTATTTTCATGGATTTCATTTGCACTACTTTATCTTCGTTGTATTTTAAACAATGCCTTTAGATTTGATGCAAACATGAGACAACTTGTGTTAACTTATTTCTTTCAATGAAACAACAAAGTTATCTTTTCAACGACTCATTTAGAGGTTGTTCTTTTATATCTTGTGCTTATGTATTATGAAGTAACGCCCCCAGTTACCTTTCCGCTACAACATATTTTGGGGGTGTTACATGATCAAAATCTAAAAAACAGACAGATGGTCTGAAGGTCCCCTTAAATATAAGGGGGCCGTCTGTGACAAATAAGGGGACCATCTGCTGTTTCAGATTCAATATTTTTTACAAACTTGTTTAGCGACTTAACGGAAAGACATAACTTAATAAACTTGATGCCGAACATATAACACATATATTAAACATCATTTCTACTTTTGGACTTAGAAAACATTTACGAAAATGTTTTTTTAACAATACTAGGAGTTATTTAAAACTCTCCTTTTAAAACCGTATCTCTATGTAACTTGTGCAAAAGACATATATCGACACCTACAAACTCTTTCAAGAAAAATTTCCTTCAAGCTAGTATACAAAGTATATTTAACAACAAAACTAGTAATTATCAAGAAACAAAACAATTTTCATATTTAATTGCCCTTCATGGGTAATTTGATATATTGATCGTACTTAATTATAAAAACCATTTTTTTCAAAAATTAGAGAGACGTGGCTCCTGATACCAATTGTGTAATACGTAGAGGGGGGGGGAATACATTTCCGTTTGAAAACTTAAATCTTTTGTATCAAATAACCGATCAAGTATGACGCAATATGAAAAGTGTCAATAATAGTTCTACAACAACTATAATAGAGCATGTTACAAACATAAATACTATATAAACACTAAGCCACGACACAAAACTTAATCAACACAATCAAACCACACAAGCATAAGTATGGGTGTCAAATGGGTTGTCGGGTCGGGCTAGAGGGCTTATTGGGTCGGGTCTATCGGATTTTAAAAAAATAAAAACTAACTCGCAACTTGACCCGATAAGGTATCAAGTCTATCGGGTTGCGGATTATCAGGTAGGGTCTATCGAGTTATCGGGTTACATACTAATATCCTATAATTTACATCATATACTAAAATAACATCCAAAATTTAATTAGCTTAAATATTGACAAACCTAGCAATCTCTTACAATAAATAAAGAAAGAAAGCGAGGTATATTATATATATATATATATATATATATATATAAACTATACAAAAACCGGGATCGCCAGGATAAGATTAACAAGGTTTTTAGCTCGCGCTTCGTCGCGGAGCGCGAGGCTAAAACTTGTTGATTCAAGAAGAGTATCGATCTGCTATAAGAATGAGAATAATGTAACATCCGAGAATTTTCGAAATTTCGAATGACGATTTTACCCTTTTACTTTTAGGGTCTGGCTTGACTTATAAGAACGACCATCTATCAAATCACGTTTTCACGACTTCGCGCTCCTAAAGCAATTTTGATTGTGGAAATGATATTCCTTGACAATTTTTTAAGTTTTGATCCGAAGACTCCGAAGACAGTCAGATAGGTGACTGAATGCCCTCACACGTTTTTAGAATCAAGAACGGTTACGGCACAAAAATTAATTAAATTATATTTACTTATCTTTTGTTTTATTACATAAGAATATTTAATACATAATTTACCTTTTATTCAGTGAGTATGTTGAAGACGCAAATATTCGAGTAAAAATGATCATTTTACGGACAAGTTTATCGGAAATAGACAAAATAAAATAAATAAAGTTTTAACTAATATTTTATTATAAAGTTTACGAAAATTAGTCGAGTGAATACATATTTTTTTTCAGAAAGTAAAATGGGATTCGGAAAAGCAATGGATTTGTTGGTTGTTTGTTGTTTTGACGCAAGTTTCAAGAGTTGAATCGTCCGTTAAGCCATTCAAACGAGGCCCGAACCGTTACGTATCAAAACTATACTATAAAGTTACAAAATAGACTCTAAACTATGGGGACTTGTCACTTTCCTTTTTATATAAATATCAAACTTTACATTTCATTTTCATTAAAATTATAAAACACACACACATACACATTTAACTCTCTCCCTCTCATCTTCTCCGGCGAGCTCCCGCAGCCGCCGGAAAACTTTTCCGGCGGACTTTTCCGGCCAAGACCAAAGATGAACCTCATCAACCGATCTACCCGATCCCCTAGGTCACTCTCCCCCACTCGCTCCTCACACACCATCTGCCACCGCCACCCTCTCATCACCACCATCACCACCAACACCATCCTCATCATACCATCATAGTCACCATCACCTCCCCACACCGAAAACCACCACGATGGGTGTGTTTGTTTCAGTGGTAAAAACCACCACGAAGGTGGTTAGGTTCGTGTGTAAAACAACCACCAGAGGGGTGTGATGGGTTGTTAATGAACACCCACGAGGGTGCGTGGGTTACGGGTCTCAAAAAGGGTGTTCGGTTTGGCTGTGGGACAGCCGGGTATAGGGGGGAGAGAGAGTCGGGGTTGGGTTTTGGTACCACAAGGGGTGTTTGTTTGTTCGGTGGCAGAAAGCCACAAAGGGGGGGGGGTGCTCGTGTTGTGGTTTATTTAAAAACACCACCAAGGATGTTTGTTTCGTTGGTTCGGCAGTGACCACTCGAATAAGGTGCATATGGTTTTATAACCACCACAGCAGGTGGTGTTTGTTTGTTCGTTGACAGAAACAGCAGCCAAGGGAGGGGCTGCGTTCGGGTTGGGTTGTGACCACATAAGTCACGTTTGGTTTATAATAATGCACAAGGGTGCGTTGGTTTGCGTAAAAACAAGAAAAGGGGTGCGGGTTGGTTTATCAAGAAACGCCACAAAGGGGGCGTTTGGCTGTCAAAACAGCCCAAGGGTGCGTTTGGCTTAACAGCCACGCACAAGGGTGCGTTTGGCTCGGGGTTTAGAACCGCAGCGGGTCCGTTTGGTTCGTGACAGCCCGCATAGGGCGTGTTTGGTTTGATGTAAACAGTTAAGGGGCGTTTGGTTGATTAGTTAAGGGGTGTTTGGCTGTGACAGCCAACGAAGGGTGCGTTTTGTTTATAGATTTAGCAGCTAGGGGGTGTTTGTTGGCTGTGGTTTCTCACCACAGTAGGGTGTTGTTTTGGGTTCCGTGGTTTGATCACCACACGGGGTGCCGTCGTGGTTTGGGTTGGTTTGGTTTGAACGAAATGGGTCTGCGGTCTTTTTTGCGTTTTGATTGTGGTGACACCGAAATGGGTGAGTTTAGTTTTGCACCACAAAAGTATTTTGATTGTTTCATTAAATTAATCGGATTAATTAAAATGTGATGAAATCTATTAAACTTGCGGCGTCTAAGTATAATATGTACTAATATTAAAACAGGAAATTGATATTTCATTATAAGCCATAAGAGACACATTTTAGATAAGTTTTGAGTTAAAAACGGACTTTGGCGCGTTTTTGTAACGGTACATTGTGGGCAGAAAAACGGAACATGAGATTCGGGATTCGAGACTTTGAAAAGTCAGACTTTAGTTTATAAAATATAACAAATTATATTTTGACGGACGTTTTGAGTATGGCACGGGACTTTATAACTCCCACTAACGAGAAACATGGTGAGTGAAATCGGAATATACACATTAATGAAAAAAAGTTATTTTATATAAAAAATTGCAGAATCTATTAATTAACGATTTGAGCACTTTCGAGATCTCCGTTCAGTTTCCGGTGGTGAAACACGAAAGTTGTTCGTAATGACATTTTACTTTGCCGCGAGGATTGTTTGCTTTAAAAGTTAAGATATAGCGGGTCAAAACTAAAGGTCGGTTAATATATTATTTCAATTAATTATTTAAGATCATTATTCGGATCTAAAAACGGAAGGTCTAAAAATAGTAACTTTCTGTAACTATCAGAATAAGTTATATTGGACGGAAAATAGTATTATACATTAAAAATATACTAAGGGTTAATTTTAAAGTTTAAAGGACGCGCAAGTGGATTTATCATCCTTGTATATATGTATGTATACATATAAAAAAATATGTATGGATTTCGTCGTTACGATGTACGCATACGTTGATCAGTAATTTAATACGTGTATTATAATAGAACGACATAAGTATAGGTCGTGTGGCCGAGATCGTTGTGCAGATATCGGTTTTTGAATTATTTGGATTATTTGATCGGGGGTCTTTGATAAGGGTGAGTTTTATAGCCCCATGTTTACTGGTATAACATATATTTTTGGGGTGGAGAACAAGCTTGGTTTACAAATGCATTTACGTGGATGGATTACAAAATTGGTTATCTACTTATTACATAGCCGCTATGGGATATATTACTAGAACTTATTTTTGGTTACAAATATATGTACTTTTACTTTTGAAAGGGATTACGGAATTAGCTTAGCAGATTGAATGATGACAAAACGTTACTGCCAGGGTGTTCTCAATGGGAGGGGACACCGGTAACGGGAAGTACATAATTTTTTATTTACACTGCCCGGGTGTCTTGGCAGGGGAACCAGGTAAGGGAGTAATATTTGTTTTTTCCACTTTACTTTACTGCCCGGGTGTTCTTGAGGGACCCGGAAAGGGAGTATAGATTCGTTAAATCACTGTCGGGGTGTTCTTGGAGGGGACACCTGTGTATGGGTATATTACAAGTTACGTCAAATCGTCATGAACTGTTAAAATCACTTGGAAGGGTGGTGCGCGAATGTTATGAAATAGATCTATTCGGGAGGGATCTGTTTCGGGTGATTTAGCTATCGCCGGTAACGAACGTTATAGCGTGATGTCCACGCAAATGATATAAAATAGATCTATTCCGGGATTGACAATCCTCGTTCGGTGGTGGATTAGCTATCAATTGGAGATATACGAACGTTTATAACATGTCGGATCACGTTGGCGGACTACCAGGGCCCCAACAAACAAATACATATGAAATTCTTACTTTATATTTGCTGCTTCAGTTTCATGAAACTTAGAGTAATTCGAATCATGTCTTGAGTACAACAGGGTATTTCCGTTGCTTAATTAAAGTGGCAATTACATACTTGAAAACATTTTGGTGACATTTAAATTTGGTATGCTTCTTTATTAAAGCTTTGGGATAGAATTGGTAATTTTGTGACATTAATTGTCATTGTTCTATTTAAATCTTTGGGATAAAATGGGTACTTTTATTGACATTAACTGTGTCGTGAATTTCTTTATAAACTTTGGGATTTTTACATTTGGTACCGTGATGATACAGTGGTATTACATTCATATTTAACTAATTATGAATCCTCACCAACTATTCTAATGTTGACAATTTTAAGCAGTTTTTTCTAGGTGGATTAATTGCTTGGATCTATTTGATGTGTTTGGAGTCTTTAATTCAAGTTTTTCATTGGTGATGCAATAAATTATGGAAACTATTATTTTGATTACAGAACATCAACGAGATTGTTTACAAACGACACTTTTAGAGGTCGTTATCTTTATCTAGAGCTTGTGTATTATGAGAAGTAGACCCCAAATGGTATTCCGCTGCGTTGTATATTTTTGGGGGTGTTACAAATAAATTATGTGTAATTACAAAATCATTAAAATAAGGTAACGGTGAAATAAAAAGCCCAAGTGCATGTCTAGAAAATAAGATAACAAATATGGGTGGTATCGATCTACAACATATGTTCGTTACAATCTTAAATTTTTGACTAAGGATTTTGATCTATAACTATACAACATTTCTTGTGAAAGATGAGCCTATATGATAAGGTCACAAAAATTCGAGTCCACCGGGAAACAGCTATTATACAAATGTTCAAAATTTCTAACTGCGTCCATCGCCAGCCAAGCTAAGGCTTCTCGGTTTGACCTTTTATATACATTCATGATTAAGTATGTAACAAAACTCATAGTGTCAAACTCAGCTTTAACAGATAAGTAGAAAGAAATGGACTTCGATTTACTTTACTTTTAGGTACGTGTGGCTAGAGGTCTTCAGAATGCAATCTATATAAAGCAGGAAGATGCTCATGGTTAATAGTACTTACCCAAGTTGAACAACTTGTTCAGGCTAACAATCGAGAAGGGCGTCTACTACGTCATATGAAGTTTATTTCTCTGGTTCAACTTCATAGGTCGACAACAAACGTCTCTGCAATGTAGCAAGGATGTCTTGTGGAAATATCAAAATACTCCCTTATTCTTTTTTTTTCCTTTACTATAAATAAGCTTCTATTATCATTTTTTCTCTTCGGATTCGGCGCACACACTCATTGATCTTAGGTAACTTAAAATTTTAAAAATCTCAACTCAGATTAGGACGCTTCACAGCCCAGTGTTTAGTTATTATTCAAACTAATAGCTTGCTTCTTTTTAGTAGGAGATTTTTTCTAAAAAACAAAAAGCTTCAAAAAAGCTTGTTGCCAAAGCGCTGAAGCCTTACATGATTTCTTTATTTTCTTGCTTACGCGCGCACACAGGAGGTAAAACACGATTTCTACTGTATCTCTAGACTTTGGTACATACCATGTGGCAACAACAAATATAAAGAAAAATTACCTGCATCTCGGTTCTTTTGTGTCTTTTGTGGGTTTTCCGCTGAGATATCAATCGATAATCCAACAACAATGCCCCCAAGTGCATGTCTAGAAGATAAGATAACAACGAATTTTTAGTTCACAACAACACTGTTTCCGGCATAGTTGCAAGGTTTACGGGTCAAAAAAGGTTCCATACCAAGTGCCTGTTGATCACCTTCCTGCTTAGTTTTGGCATCCAAATCACTTGCTTCACTGGCCCCCTTCCTATTACAGCCTCTGCACAGCCTAAGAAACACACCTAAGAAATTAATTTAATGATCTCTTGTAGCTTGAAGGAGGAAATGTTATCTTATTCTTCAAGGAAAATTTGGTCTTGTATTTCAATAAGGTTCATTTCCCTATTGAAAACTGCATACTTCATTAGCTTATGAAAGATAAACCCATAAGGCCAAAAATAAACTCATAAGCTAGCTGAATAGATGGTTTATGGCGTATGTAGCTTTCGGCTTATGTTTCATAAGCTCACTTTACGTGGCTTTTTCCGAAACTTTCAAGCTTATATAAGCTCATTATGACCTGATAAGATTATATAAGCCAAAAAGTTTCAAAATAAGCCCGCAAAAATGAGCGTGTGAAACATACGACTTTCATTGTTGTTAAGAGTAAAATAGAGTTAATTTTTTTGGAGCACATTGCAGAATGACTATCAAACCAATTATTGATTAGCCTTGTGTGGAGTATTCGTGATTAATCCAAGTCTGTTAAGTTTGATCTAATGGACAAAAGGGGCAGCCTACAAATGCAGGAATTAAGACATTATCCATAAAATAAGTAAACAAAAGGAATTTAAGTAATATATTAAAACCTTGGTGTTTGATCATAATAAACAAAAGGGTTCTGGTTGCTTATAAATTTTCCGCCTCCACAACATAAGTGATATTGAGGTCTTTAGTTATTTGAGTGGCCCTTCAGGCGTTCCTCATACCAGAACACAACCTGCATTTAGTGGTTTCAAATTAATGAATAAACTTAGACAACTAATTGCATTACTGGGAACAACTATGAGTAATCACATCGAAAATGCAAGTTAGATATTAAAAAGTTGTTGACCTCCACTGGAAGCTGAACTACTCCTTCACCATTGGCCTGTATAATCCTGGATTGCCGCGTGTTTGTAGCTGCTGAAGCAGAGCGTCGTACTCTTTTCAAAGAAGGCTGGCTGGCCACCGCCAATTCTGCATGAGTGTTTTCACATGTACTTTTACGCTGGTTTGAACCTGAAGTACTGGCACGCGTAGAAGCTGTGGACAAACAAATGGAACGGCCCGAATAAATTATGACCAATAGTAAACAAATAAATAAGATTTCTACAAAAGCGACGAAGATAGCCTAAAAACGCAAGCAGTTTAGAATCGTCAAACATAAACAACATATTACCATCTTTTAGATGTTTATGTGGTTGAACCTCACGGGTGAAAAATGCCTGATGATTCATTCTGCTGGATGACGTGTGGTCAACGATGGTTGATAAAGTACCCGGAGTGGCATGTTCAGCCCGTTCACCCTGTAATTCTGCGCGACACAAATAAGAAGAGAAAAAAAAGTATTCAGCACAAATAAGTCCAGTAAATCAACAATTAACATAGTCGAAAAATAAAAAACTTTGTTCTCACCTGTGTTAGTACATTGCGTTTGATACGTGGGCTCAATGTCTACTGAGATTCTCCGGTGACCTTCACAGGAATAGAAAAAGTAGAGAAGTTAGGCTCTCTAAAAATAAGCTCAACATAAAAGATATGATGTCTTACGAAACTGTTTTACCGTTGTATAAACTTTTATATGGAAAAACCAATATCAAGAATACATTAAGCATACCTTTCTTTTGAAAATCGTACCTTTTTTCAGGAAATATGAAGTAGCCAATAGCAATTAATCCACAATCTTCTTGCAAACTTCAATGCATGAAACACTACCTACGATCATCAAACATCAACATAAGACTTGGTGCTTGCCAATCTTTCTACTTATGATTTTACATGTAAATAACCCATAGACGACCATCGTCACTAATACTCCACTTACTCGTTATTTTTAGAAATGTTATATTCGGTATAAGAAAAGAAGGTGAGAGCAATCATCATCATTACCTTCTCTTATACAGCGCTGGTACTAATTCCTGTGTGCAAGTCTCGAGAAGGAAAATATGCTCTAATAATCTGAAAAAAACAATATGAACTGATTTGACTTTTTAAGTCGTGTTTTGTAGCTTTGAAAAAACATGTTTTCGAGAGTAAAGTGTTGACCTCAACTTGGCACTCATGGTTCTACAACTTTTGCACAACCAAGTCTTATGCAGACCATACACACGTATATGCAATCACGATTCTTACTCCTTAACATTTGCATATGATTTTAATCTTAAATGATACTTTGTTGTTGCTAACTATATTACTTTAATTTGATCAAATTCTTGGCATTTTTTTGAAGAAATTGAAGTGATCTAAGAGTGAATCTTTACAAAATTGTGTAAGCATTCATTTTCTTTAATCGACTATTCATCCTACAAAAGTTTTGAATAAAATATTTTTTTGTGTACTTGTCTTGTAGGAAACAATATAGTAAAGAAAAAGAGTAACGGGTTCCTTACATAATTATGTTGATGTTGCAACTTTAAATCTTTAACAATCGCTGTATACTCGATACTACCAAGGTTGCTTTCCTGCAAAAGACGTTCAAAGAACCGTAGCTCGACATCCTCTCTTGTCAATGTGTTGCTTTCTACTCGATACCACCAAGTTTGCTTGCCTGTAAACAAAAACATCAAAACATCATATTGTTTTCCTCTACTTTTGTTTATAACAACCAAACGTCAATGATAACCCTATCGACCCGAACCTATCTGCCCCATTAAAAATAAGTTTCGTTTGTGCTTTACAACGGCATTTTTTTTGGAAATTAGAATTAAGATAATATATAGCCGTGATTGGCAGCTTGCTGATCAACAATGAGCTTACTTTTCTTTCGCTAATTTGTCGCTATGAGCTTATTCACCAAAAATAAACAGCCACATTAAAACTCTTAAAAATGGGTTTTAGTTCATATGAGTTCAAGTACCTTTGAACTCGTTTCGAATTTCTCCTCGTATTTAGCGTGAGAAATGCCTATTGACTTTGCTAACTGTATCCACACAATCACTAACGTCGGTTTATTTCAGTTACATTTGCGCAGTGCTTTCATTTTTCAATTCACACAACAGTATAAAAAACACCAAATAATTTTTATTGAAAATTCAAAACAAACCTCACGAATAATTCACATCGCCTAGCCCTCTTCCTCAATTCTCCTCATAATTTCTTAAAAGATCGTCTGCAATGAATAAAAACATAACCTTACTAATTACACAATTTCAATTGAACAAAATTATATAAAAAAAAGGCATAACATAAAAATCATAACAACAATCTACAAACCCAAAACCTTCAAATTTCAACTTGATTAAACCCTAAACCCTATTCAATTAGGTCAAGAAAAACCCCAATTCATTAATACACATCAATCCTAGTTTTCAATTGAAACCCTAATTCAATGATTATCAATATTCGAAATTTATAAAAAAAAAACTTACATTCAACTATGAGTGTCAGCATGATTCTTCTTCTCCATCCTCGAATATGCTATACGATCTCGTCTCCAAAAAAAAAACAGCTAGAAATTTTTGTGTGTTTTTAGAGAAAGAGAGAGCGAAGTGAGAATGAAAACTGTGTGCTGGAGGAACTCAGTGGGGCGGTGAGGTAAGCAGGAGAATGGACACGTAGCAGAGAGAAAAAGATGAGAATTAAAGAAGTCGGGTTGGGTCACATTAATTAAAGAAACCGGGTTGAGTCAGGTGAGAGTAATTAAATGCAGGACCTCGATTGAATAATATTGATGGTTAATAATAAGGTATAATAATGGCAGACGCCCAGCCAGACCCGACCCAAGATCCACGGGTTTTTTAATTAATGTCACCCGATATATAGTGATGTGTGTATGAGAAGATCCGTGTCTACCTCCAACCTCTCATCTCTACCTCATACGTGTCCACCTCCAACCTCTCATCTCCACCTCCAACCTAAATCATATCAGTCTCACTTTCAACCTCTCATTTCCATTTTCCTGAAACTTCCAAAGTCTTACCACCAAACTGAACTTACTATCAAGATCATCTACCATCAATCAGTCTCACATCAAAAAATCAACAAAACAGGAGAAGAAGATTGTTGTTGTGATTAATTGTCATTGTTTAATTTGAAGATTCAAAGCATCCTCATTCTATTTGTAAGTTTTTAAACCCTAATTTTCATATTATTATTAGGTTTTTTTTAAGAATGTGACCAATGCAAGATATATTACTTGGTGATTGTGATATTTTAGGGGGGGTCTTGGATTGTTATATCCTCCTGTGCTTTATATTCGCCTGATTAGATTGCTAAGTTATACCCTTTTTTATACATGTATTTGGGATAAAGCATTCGGAGATGTTTGGGATTCGTTTCCACGATGAAAGATGATGAGTTCAATCAGGTACACAAAAATTGCTCTTTTTTATTAGTATTTTTTAGTGTGATTATGTATATGGGTGTTGACATTTATATTTATGCAGATAGAGCGTGACTTACTGGGCCAACAATGGCTAGAAAGACATGATATTATCTATCAGCTTTTCCTTGGCCAAACAACTTTGCTTTAGTTAGCGGATATTATTGATAGCAAATGGACAAGGTACCACTCTTATTTCGTTTTTTTCTTAATTAGGGTTTTGTCATAATTTGGGAGTTTTGTCATAATTTCGTGTGCGGGCGAGCAAGGGTGGGTTTGGGTTCGTTGTTTTTAGCTCATTGGAGCAGCTTATGAATTAAAAAGGAAAATTAACGGATATGTTTAATTTAGTTAAATTTGGGTTTCTTTAGGTAATTTAGTGGATTTTGTTTATGGATAATGTTTATCATGTTTAGTTTTAGGCAATAATTTATCTATTTGGATGTATGATGTTTGTGATTGTGGATAACTTTTTTTAAATATCATACAAATTTGGCCATGGTAACAATTGTGGCTTTTCTTTTGTATATTTGTTGTCTCAAATATTTCATTGTCGGGGTAGAGAGCCTACCTGTTCTTAGATATGTAATAACGTTTTGGTCTTCGGTTTTCTAGGTAATAGAGGTGAGAGACTGCGGGTTATCACGAAACTTTCTTGCTGAGACAAAGTAGTCTTCATATGAGAAGAAGCAGGATATGGTCGTAAATGGTAAAAAACCTGAACTTGGTACACGAATCAATTGTTTTATTACGTCAAAACTTTTTGTTTAGATGGCCCTGTTTGAGTGCTACTAATTTTAGGAAACCTACCAAGAACTGTTTTATGCAATGGGTCCCATGTTTACAACAAGTCTCTTCCTGGGAGTTCATAAAGCACCAGCTGTGCAGCCTGTTGTAAACAATGGACGCACCGTCTTTTACAGAGAACGAGCTGCGGGGATGTATTATGCTTTACCGAACGCTTGCTCTCAGGTGACTACATAACTTTTTCAGCTATACATGATAAGAGAAAAACTAGCGACTTAGGAGATTATTCTAATATTGTTTGGATTTTGCTCACTTTTCACTGTTAATATTGGTTAGTTGATTGTCGATTGTTAATCATACTGAGTCTCTACTTCATGATTTTAGGTTTCTAACTTCTCAAGAATATTTGACGACAGAAATTAATGATTATGTTTACATATCACTCACAACACTTCTATACGTATTTTCCAGCAAAATATCAATGGAGACGACTTTCTGAGATGGCCAGACTAAATCAGCTTCACATCAAACCCGATGTATCAGCAGAAGCGACAGCTGGATGCAATTGCTGATGGTATGTTGATGCCTCTAACCTCATCTTAAACAAGTTCAAGTTAAGTTGTACATAGAGTTGATCAGTTGTACATTGACTAAACATTTATGCTTTTGAAATATTTTCAGTCTTCAGCGGCTTACTAGAGAGGAAATAAAGACCGTGAGATTCTTCAAAGAGTTTATGGTATACCGTATCCGGACAAAGAAGTCCTAAAGGTTAGGTTATAATCTTCTTTTTCACTAAATGATAAGTTAAAAACATTAGACGCCGCATGATGGATGGTGTTCAGGTTGTTTGGATAAATAAGCTAATCCAAACACCCCGTATATATAATTAAATGTTGTTGGTATATTTGAATTTGAAAGCTTGCAAAAGCAGAAGTGGGCGTGTAAAAATTTGAAAAAATAGCATTAATAGATGTTGACAATTAGGAGATTCAAGTTTATTCGAAGTATTTTGCTACTAGCAGATATAATTATATAATAACACTATCTTACCCCCAAGAAGTTAACTTTTGATTTATGATCACCCTTTTAGCATGTTGGTTATTGTTTTAAATGACTCGGGCTAATATGGTGAAATGTTTGTTATCCAATGTATGATCAGAATTTAGAAACTCATCTTTAAATATGTACAACATTTAGGCTTTTGGTGTTGATTAGTTTTTCTACCAAGAAAAAGTTATCGACTGAACCTGATCCTGAGTTTGCATTTCAGTTTTTGGAAGAGTTCGAGTTGTGTCATTCCTGTAAGGAGAGGTTATTGGGGGAATAAGAATGGGGAAGTGCATAATTTTCCTACTAACGTGTCTGAGATGTGGGACGGTGACGGTTCGGATGTCGTACGCGAAGCTAACCGTGAAGATACCTGTGACAATCTTCCCTAGCAGCCAAAAAGTGTTGGCATACAGGGTAAGGAAAATTGTGTGCACTCTCTATTATTATGTTTTGTTTGCGCAATGTTTTTTCTTTTGGTCAGCTTGAAGATTAAATATTGTATGTATTGCGGAGCTTTTGTTTATGCGGGCCATATGTATAGAAATTCTGTTGGTCAGAAGAGAAAAAGGTCCAGAGTCCAAATGTGATGTGGGAAAAGGCGTATCATAGACCAACGTCTACCAGGTCATACAGCTGTAACAGAAGCTGTTGGGTCCAGCACTGCCCGAGCTAAAGGTGAAAAAATATTTAGAAAATTAGTTTTTTTTAACATGGTTTAATATGTTCTGCTTTTAGTTTTGAGGTTTTTTTCTTCAAAAATGTGATTTTGTAGGTGTACCCTCATTGTACATAGATATAGGTGACTGTCGGTGGTCTTGTGTAAATTGCAATGCCAAATTTTGGTATGGTGAGCGCCTGAAGGGATACTCTAGAGATCAACAAGTACGTCACCAAATATATGTGTTGAAAAGTTATTTTGGAAGAGGAACGAGATACCCCAGATTACCCATTAGTACAAGTACACATACCCCAGTTTTTTTTAACATGGTTTAATATGTTCTGCTTTTAGTTTTGAGGTTTTTTTCTTCAAAAATGTGATTTTGTAGGTGTACCCTCATTGTACTTAGATATAGGTGACTGTCAGTGGTCTTGTGTAAATTGCAATGCCAAATTTTGGTATGGTGAGCGCCTGAAGGGATACTCTAGAGATCAACAAGTACGTCACCAAATATATGTGTTGAAAAGTTATTTTGGAAGAGGAACGAGATACCCCAGATTACCCATTAGTACAAGTACACATAACCCCCCACAAGATACTCGATTATCAAACAAATATAATAGCCCAATATGTTAGGCCCAATCATACTGCAATAATATAAAAAAATTGAATTAGTAAATAAACAAAGGGAAAATGTGTTGAAAATTGGTAAATGAAGGATCATAATGTGATTTTTTTAGCTTTTTAGATCAAATATATGTCTAAATTTCTCTTTTTATCTTTAGTTGACATGTGTGTTACTGAAAGCTTCTTTATGCCTCTCATAATTGTTGTGACATGAACGTATTGTTACGAAGTGAACCAAAAAGAGTTCCTAAATATTATGGTAACGGAATCACCTAAAAAAAACGCAACCTTAATACTCACACAAAAAAGAGGGAAGAAATGGCACCTTATGGTATTGGATCAAGAGGTGAGCACTGTGTTTTTATGTGTGGTGGTCAGTTTTTTGCGTTCTTTGTTCGACAAGTTTCTAAATATAACTTTGTTACCAGTTGTGTCACAAGGCGTTCAGGAGTCGGTCCACGAGAATCAACTTACACATGCTCCAACATCAGTCCGAGCAGCTCACACAAAGTATACGTTTAATGTTGACACGCAAGCCTATTGTCCGAAATGTTAGAAGACGTGTTTTAGATGAATGTACAGAAACCTACGGAACTGAGCCTGTACCGTTCTATCATAGTATTCGTGCAAGGAATGCAGGGTCGGGTTCTGTTCGTCTTGAAGGTCAGTGCAGTTTTTTGAACTTGATATTCAATATGTTCATATGCATTCCAGATGCATCTTTTTAAAAAGTTTTTTTAACACTTTTTGTTCATGTAAAACAGCAAACATGGGTGAAGCTGCTTCTTCCAGTTGTGAGTGACGCAAAAAACCGCCTCCACAAAATCAGCAAGGGTCACGGATGCGGCGTGGGTCTAATTCACGAAGTGTCAGACGGCATACTATCGTTGCGGGTCTTCCAGCTGTTGTTGTAACCGACGCTGGTACAATACGCCAAACTTTGAATACTAGGATCACGTACTCCATGTATGTTCGCAATGAAGGTGAATATTGTCTGTGGTCCTCATTCGATGTGTCACTGTTAATTTTTTTTAACTGTTTTACTTCATTTTATTTGTCATTCTTAATGCTTCCTTACCCTTTCTTTTTTGGACAACGATAGACATGTGTGAGCCTTCTTCCAGTTGTGGGCGACACAAAAGGCCACTCTCGCAAAATCGGCCAGGCTCACGGATGCACCACCACAGTGATTAATGTTATGAAAAAAAGGAGAAGATGCTTTCAAATTTCAAATGTCAAAACCTAGATGGTATGTCTCCTTAATATGACATAAATGCTGTGTAGATTGTGTTGTGAAATATTGTCTGGGATTACTTGATACTTTGATGTAGTTTATGTATACTCTATAATCTATCCATTTTTTACGTACTTTGACATCAGAGAACTATTTTATTTACTATATATTCAGAAGAAATATTATATCATTATGAATGCAGCTTTTCTCTAAAATATAAAGTTTTATTTTATGCTGTTATTTCTACTAATTCCCAGCTCAACTTTATGGCAGATTATGCGTGATGAGGTCATCAATTGTCATGTCTAGCACATACATGAGTTCTTTATTATGGATAACGCATATACTTGACCTTATCTTTCAAATAAGTCGGTGGATTGGAAGCTGTTGCAGAACATAAAGTTGTCGGGATCAAAGCTAGATTTTGCAACTTAAGTGATGTATTTATTTTGGGATAAAATTGTATCTAAGCATTACGTACAGGATTTATTCATATGAAGAAAATATTCCAAGTATTGATTTATTCATATGAAGAAAATATTCCAAGTATTAACTATTCGTTCGTTGGTTACCGTTTGTTGCGAATAATTAACGTAAAATCTCGAGCTCTGCAACGGAGCGCGGGCTGAAAACGAAGCCCGCTAATCGTCCTGAAGCCCGCTAATCGTCCCGCAGCGGAGCGCGAGGCTATCTACTCGTTATAAACATACATTAGATAACATACATTAGATTTTTGTTCAGTAAGCAAGTAGTTACTCGTATTATATTATAAATATACACATTTGTTGAGTAAGCAAGTAGTTACTCGTATTATATTATAAATATACACATTTGTTGACTGATCCACTGTCGTTTTGACAGTGGGTCAGTTGCTACAGTAACGGGCTCCAATTTTTGGGTCAGCCCGTTTTTTTTTTTTTTTATTTAAATTTGTATGCACAAAGTAGGAATGGAAAAAAAAATATTACAAAAGTTCTGATTTATTCAGATAAAAAAAATACCCGCGGAAACATCTTCGATACCTAATAACTTTAAAATAATCGATATGGTCACAAACGTACAACCCATTATATTAAAAAAAAACCATATAGCAAAAAAAAACAACACTTTAAACATGAGGCACTAGCCTAAAATTCGCATAAAATGTGGCCCAAAATTTGGCCCAAAGTAAAAAAAAAAAAACTAGCCCAAAATTAGCCTGAAATCTGGCCCAAAGTAAAAAAAAATACAAAACGGTCCCTCAACTTTTAACTATTTACGATTTTCTTACACAAAAAAATCCCGTAAAAAAATTAACAAAAAAAACACGTCAAGTTTTTATTGTTCACAACTTTTTTACATTCATGCAAAATAAAAAAGTTATCGAAAACTTGTCCCAAAAAAGAAATATTTCGGGAAAAAATTAACCTCCCAACGCAATAAAAAAATTTCCGAATCGCTACAAAAAAGCGAAATATCCGGGAAAAAATTAGGCCAAAAAAAAATACAAAACGGGACCCTCACCTTTGAATATATTTACGATTTTCTTACCACAAAAAATCCGTAAAAAAAATTAACAAAAAAAAAACGTCAAGTTTTTTATGTTCACAACTTTTTTATAATTCATCGGCCCAAATAAAAAGATATCGAACCGTCCCAAAAAAAAATATTCGAGTGAAAAAGGATTGGAAGCTGTTGCAGAACATAAAGTTGTCGGGATCAAAGCTAGATTTTGCAACTTAAGTGATGTATTTATTTTAGGATAAAATTGTATCTAAGCATTACGTACAGGATTTATTCATATGAAGAAAATATTCCAAGTATTGATTTATTGATTTATTCATATGAAGAAAATATTCCAAGTATTGATTTATTCATACAAAGAAAATATTCCAAGTATTAACTATTCGTTCGTTGGTTACCGTTTGTTGCGAATAATTAACGTAAAATATCGAGCTCTGTAACGGAGCGCGGGCTGAAAACGAAGCCCGCTAATCGTCCCGCAGCAGAGCGCGAGGCTACCTACTCGTTATAAACATACATTAGATTTTTGTTCAGTAAGCAAGTAGTTACTCGTATTTGCCTCATGTAGCAGACAAAAAAACGAAAAAAGTACATACCGATGCAAAATATGAAGATACACTTCACCATATTTTTATGTGGCATGTTTAGTAATTAAAAACCGTGACTAATAAATTAGACAAAAGAGATTTAGTTCAAAAATTACATAATTTTTAATGGGTCATTATAGGTTATCGAGTTTATCGGGTCAACCCGATAACAAATTAATTAAGACCCTAACCCGACCCAATTAGGTTATCTCAGGTTGACCCGATAAACCCGATAAGCTAAGTTGGACCCGAATCAACCCGACACTATATGGCTTTATCGGGTTCGGGTCGGGCCGGGTCAACCCATTTGACACCCCTAAGCATAAGCATAATGAAAATATAAGTGTAAAGCGATAAATGAAAATATAAACATAAAGCAATAAGTAAAAGAAAGCGCAAACCAGACATGATGATTTATAGTGGTTCGGTCACAAAGCTCCTCTTCGCCCTACTCCACTCCTCAAGTACCCAACTCGAGAGTTACTTCACTAGTCAACAAGCTCCCTTCACGGCGGAGAAAAACTTACACGTCGCTTACATTATATTTTGATACTAAGCTAAATGTCGAGTCCTTCTTCGGATACAACTAAAACCGTTATGTTTATGGTCTAACATAACAAACCATCACACGTTGCTTACAATGTTTTCCGACACTAAGCTAAATGTCGAGTCCTTCTTCGGGTACATGCAAACCCGTTATGTTTTGTGGCCTAACATAACAAACCATTACGTCGCTTACAATGTTTTCTGACACTAAGCTAAATGTTGATCCCTTAACTAAACTCAATATGTTTTGTGGCCCAACATAACAAACCTTGTGTTTTAAGGCCTAAACACATAAACCATCTAATCTCTAATCTAATTGATGTGTGATGATGATACAAAGTGAGATCCAAAACATAATAGTCAAATGGATATAAGTTCCTAATATAAACATCAAGAACACTAAGCTTGATGATGTTGAATTCTTTTGACAAGAAGATTTTAATGTATGAAGATGACAAAAGCACTAAGCTTGTTTGTTGTGAATCTTCGTATGTGTGTGCTTGTGATGGATGAGGATGACAAGATCTCTAAGCTTGCAAGAAAGGATCATCAAGTAGAAATATGCTTACAACAAATGAGAGTTATAAACATTAAGATCAAGGGTTAAGATACTGATTAAAAACATAGAAAAACATGTGCTAAAGAGGTGAGAAATAAATGAGAAATGAGCCACTATTTATAGGTAAAGAGGAAACAGTCTGACACACCATACGGTTCGATGGTCCCATATATATAAAGGGATCGTCCTCTATTTGAAGAGATCGTCCGGTGTTGTTAGGACGCTCTCTTTTTGTCTTTTAGTGGGAAAATGTTTATCCGGTTTAGGTGTTATCTATTTTGAGGGGGAAAACCAGATTTTGAATAATTTCTTAAATAAAACATTTCTTAATTATACAAAAATAATTTGCTAATTTATTTTTGTAAAAATGTTTTGTTACATTTATAAAAATATAAAGTGTAAGACAAAAATTTATTTCTTTGATCGTAAATCAAGTTTACGTCAAGTGAAAACTTATGTCTAAATAAAAATGTTTACGTCAACTTTTATGTAGTGACTCCGAAATATTATTTAGATATTTTCTATAGTTTGTTAAAGGGTTTGATCATAATAAAATATAGTAACAAACATATTCAAACATGTGTTGCGCACTTTACGTTATGTATTATAAATTACATGTTTATCATCACCAAAACACAAAGAGAGTATACATAATATTTGCACTAACAATAACTTCTAAGAGTCGTCTTATGAATTTATCCTCTAAGAGTCTTATGAATTTATCCTTCGCACATGGAAATCATTCAAGCTAGCCTTCTAGGGATGAACTTTTGTCTATTGAATTTTGTGATGTAGTTGTATTCTAGAGACAAGCACATGATAAAAAATAAGTTTAGTTATAAAATTTGAAGCTGCTTAATATGATTCTTAGTTTCGTTTTATTGCAGTTCAGAGTTGTACCACATGCCTCCATAGCTCCTTATATTAAAAGATCACTGCTTGAAGCCTTTGTTTTATGTATTTTGTTTTATGTGATTTTGCGGCCTTTTGCATGATTGGTAAGCGTATGAACATTCTATGATATTTTATACAATTGTGTAGAAGTAGACTAATTCAGACATCTATTTGCTGATTGGACATTTCTTCTTAATCTATTATGAGCTAAACTTTCTGACGTTTTACTTTGTTCAATTTGTACAAAGTATGTAGACATCAATAGGTGGCTTGGTGATTTCTTGCAAAAAACCACAGTGTCATGTTTTTTCATGAGTTTTGACACGTAATAACATCGTCTCTTAGAAGTGAAGGTGTACCCATGTTTTTGGAGGGTATGTGTGGAGTTTATTGACTGAGAAACTTAAATTCTAAAGATATTTTGTTTGTTTTATAAATAAATACTGAACACTTATTATATGGTGAAACTGGTTTTAGTGTGCTCATTTGATGGTTCATTCTTGGCTAGGTCTCACGGATATGCGAAGGTGTTTAAAGAAAAGTTGGAGAGCACCTCTTGAGTGTTTCAAGATACTCAGTAAAGACTTTTGGGTGGGTGAGCATAAGATAAAAAAGATGGCAGATTGATTGGGACCAGTGGATATCCAGACTGCTGCCATTAATTTGACAATATTAGGGAGTGTTTGGTTATGCTATTGCTTCAGTTTGCCATAGTAAAGGGGTGTTTGGTTATGCTTTGATTTCTTTTGTTGTATGTTCTGATGTGGATATTTTTGACTTCTTAGTTCTCTTTAGGCCTTCCATATCACATATCTTAGTCGTAGCTCAGTGCACTTGTTTGAGTTGCAGGTGAGGTTTAGTTTGGTTTATGTTTGTTGTGCTCCTCGTGAGGACATGTTTCATGGGTTGTTTAGTTTGTTTGTTATTTAAAGTTGTCTTTCAACCGCGTCTGACTGGAAAAAAGAAAACAAACATCATATGCCTCTTATTAAGACTTTTTTTAGAAAAACAAACACACCCTAACTCTTGAGTAATGTTTTGATTTGGGAGATTTTTTTGAACTCAAATGGAACTATAAAGTGCATAATGTTATCATATTTGTTTACTCAAACTTTAATATCTGCCTTTGTAAATTAATCCATTTCATAGTGACATAAGCTATAATAACTTTTGTTTTCCTTATCTAAGTTTAAGACTTTTGGAAAACAAAATAAACGTGTATTACACCGGTTTTTAACTAGTAAAAGATTATAAGATTAAAATAAACACAAACAACTATGGTGGCCTTCAATTTAAATGAAGGCTTTGCTTTTTCATTTGAAATTGTTTCTGGCTGATGCAGAATACTGACAGTCTTAAACAGAGAACAAAGCAGGTTCTTTTAAGCCAATCTTTATGGTTAATTGTTAAGAGCCTAAACTAAATTCTTCTATCATTTAAAATTGCATTCTGTGAACTCAAAATGAGCTAAAAAGTCAGTGGGTCAACTTGGTCTAACCCGAACCAGGTAAAAAAAAAGGCCCGACCCTGACCAACCCATTTTGACCCAACCTGATTCATACCCCCATTTTTCCACCTCAGCAGAATACAAATAAGAAACTTGCTCAACGTCTAGAGCAGTATATAGCACAATAACATTTATACAACGTCTAGAGCAGTATATAGCACACTAACATTTATACGCTATGTTTTAATCCCAATAACGGTGTTGAAGGACCAGTGAAACTGGAAACAGCTAGCTGTTGCTGCAAGCCACAAGGCATTATGGGGGGAGATACAGCCAGAAGAAAAAAATGAAAAGAAAAGATGTGTTTGTGTTCCGGTGGGTGTTTTTGCACAAGAATTGGTCAAAGGAACCTCACTCAATAGTTAGCGGGAAGGTATAACAGGAATGAACGAGAACAGAAAGAAAACAGCAAGATATCTCATATGACCATATCGCAGAGAAAAACTATCAAGATTTTTTAGAACATACAAGACTGTGAAAGGCCACATAGGTCATAATTGTACTTAAGCAACATCTAAAATATGCCATCAAATTACAAAAAAAAAATTAAAAAAATAAAAAAATAAAAAAAATTAATTTCAATTAAAAAGTATAATATTCTGACATTTCTTTTAAATGAAGAGAGAAGTTCAACCTAAACCGTTTATATGGAGGGGAAACATACATTTTTCGTATTAATTTTTAAACATCCAAAAGAGAGTAGTGAGGAGTTTTGGCCAAGCAAATAAATTCAGTAACTGTTTGAAACAAGCATAATAGCAGGCTGGTGAACATAAGGCGTCATATAACTCGATCAAAAATGTTGGAGGGAGAACATCAACTTAAACTCTTTCAATCATATATAGATGCGGTCTGGATGGGGTAATGACTTGTCTTCATTCTTGTTTTACTTCATATAGTATCGTATCCTACACTTTGCTCTATTCCCTAAACTTTACTGCTCTTTAAACTTTCTTGACACCTTTGTCTGATAAGCTGTTAGTTAATGGATGTGATTTTCTGTGTAATAAGATCATGATCATGCACACTTCTTTCGTGTAAGGTCTAAACAATGCTTAAATATTAACTAGTTGTTATTTCTCATTACAAAAGAAAACAAGAATAGAATACATGAAAAACAAGAGTCCTGAGTTGTCAGACATAAACCTAAGCGAAACTGATCATTTATCGATCTTGATCAATTTTGTCCGTCTAACATAAATAGATAGTATCACTACATTTGTACAATACACTACAAACACGAGATGAGCAAATCAACTAATCATACTAGAATTCATTTGAATATGGCATACAAAACAGACATGAGACAGACAAAGCCATAGACATACATTCGCCTTTGCAGATATAAAACGCTAACCTCGATCTTTTCCATCCGAGCTTCAACCCTACTTATCCTTGCTTCCAAACGCGCAATTTGGGCACGGATTTCAGGATCCATGTGATCAAGTTCATTTACAGTGCTTTGGAGGTGCTCTAACTCACTAGTCGAGTCGTCTTCAGTAGCAACCAATCTACACATGATAGAAACTGAAAGCAGAGACACATATATTAGAAGTAGAACCAAGTCGAGACCTAAATCTAATCGTTTTACAAAATAGACCTCAAGTCTGATACAATTTACAGAGACAATAATCATAACCCTTAACCAGATTTTGCCAAAAACGCTAAAAGTTAATACTTTATAATATTTCAAGACATAATTCACCAGAAAGTTACGTTAATTGACCTAAAGATGCCTATCTCGAACACTAAAACCTTGAATAAGCATGAATAATTAAATGATTATCAAGTAGTAAGTATTTTCCATGCAAAATTGATAAATTCAAACAAGACGTAATAATCGAGATAAGGTATACATTTTGATAATTGGAAAAAAAGAAATCAGCCATAAAATTCAAGTATTCATTCAAGATTACAGATTAGGGTTAGATAAAGCTACACAAACGAATAATTAATAGCGATTAAAGATGAAATTGAAACTAAACCCTTATAGAATTATTGATTTGATTGATGAAATTGAAACCTTAATTCTTGTTGGGATTTGGGGAATTTTATGAGATCTCTCTGTTTTTTTTCTTTTTTTCTTTCGGTCTTGGTTAAATGGATTGTGAGGGTTTACTGATTTACCGGGTATTTTCTTAGAAATGTCGGAAATAGCCTTAATGTTATGTTTCGTTGACATTAGGACCCTTCAGTTGCTTGAATCTTGATAGGGAGGTGATTTGCATACTCCTTGAATTGATTTGCACACTCAAACTATGTGTGACTTGATATTTATACCATTTATCACTTCTATTCATGTTTATTCTTACAAGGGTATAATTGTCAAGTCACACTAGTTTTGAGTGTGCAAATGAATTCAATGAGTATGCAAATCATCACTCATCATAATATAATCGGAGCAAAGCAAAAACTACTTATCTGGAGTACTTCTCGTAACTCATATGCTTTCTTTACTTCAAACAAATCTCACATACTTGATAAATTGTTAAATTAGTTGTCATGAGTTTATTTTTTTAAAGTTTATTGTAGTTAAAATCGACCGACATATTTTTTTATTTGATTAAAAAAATAAGATTTAAAAAAAATGATTAGATCAAAATTGTAAATTCATTCAAAACTCACCCTAAGTACTCCCTTATTATCTATAGATGTGGCAAATATTGCCCAAATTGCAATTAATGAGCGCTTTTTGCTATTTTGTACGTTTTTATACATTTCGTCCGTTTTCATACGTTCGTACGTTTTTGTCACACCCCCAAAATATCGCAGCAGAAGGGTAACCGAGGGTGTGACTTCATCGCACAAGAAACACAAGAATATAAAGAACGACATCTACATGAGTCGTTTTAAAAAGGTGTCCATTCGATACATTGAAACAGAATAAGTTTTCACAAAGTACATCCCATAGTTTTAACAAAAAATAGTAAATTGCTTGGAAAGATAATCAAATGAACATAGTTTATGTAGAAAGCCTTCAATGATGCGATCACAACTGGGTAACCCTACATGAGACTCCGACAAGCTAGCCATGATGTTTGTAATTTATTAACCTGAGAAAACACATGCTAAAATGTCCACATAAAGTTTGTGAGATTATAGGTTTAAATAAGTATAAGTGTGGACCACATGATTTCCAAGTGTATGTGACTATTATAACGAATACAATATCACACGAAAAGTATTACTAATGCACTAAGCTCATGACACCGAAGCCTTAACCAAAGTTCTAGTTGTTACAAGTTTGCCCCGCTAGGTGCCATACACCTAAAGTTTCTCAAATGAAATGCGCCTGTTTGACCTGGTAGCTAATTGTTGTCTACCTGGACGGGGGTTGTCAACCCCAATAGATCTACTCAAATCATTGTGCTTACACAAAGTAATTAACGGTTCATGATAATGGGGACTTCATGTCAATAGGGTACTTAGGCATTTCGTAAAAGTTTAAAGTACTTGTGTCCGTAAGTAAAAGCAAGCAATGTATTCTCACCCCAAGTATATCAAAACAAGTAAAAAGTAAGGCTATGAAACTCACCTTAAGCAAGCAAGTGATTCCGTAGTAGTACGAGTTCATAAATGGCAAAGTATCATAACCACAACCTAATTTAATAATAAGGCGCTTTAGGTTTACAACATGAAGTGAACTATATTCATATGAGTTTTATAATTTTTTTTATCACCCTTATATACTTGTAGTGAAGTCTTATAAAGTTTTCATATGTTAAACACTTAGAAAATGTCAAGTATTAAACCCTTTTACCCAAAACAGTGAACAAACATTCTATCCAGATTTTTAGTCCGACTTCTTGGGGCCGTAACTCCTTCGTTTCTTAATGAAATTAGTCATTTCAAAAGCTTAGGTTGAAGGTTTTTAAGTTTTATTTCCAAAAATGTAAGCCTTACATTATGAATCAAAGTTTAAAGGGTATAAAAGTGCTAAAACAACACACGGAGGTCAAAGTTGGGAATTTCTAGAATGTTTTTCCCAACTTGTTTTAGTCATAACTCCTTCAATACTTAACCTCTAGGGTTGATTCAAGTTTTTGAGTTTAAGTCGAAGTCTTAGCTACAAAAAGTTTAAAAGGCTTAACTTTCCAAACTACTCTTAAGGTGCTTAAAAATTCGTATCATGTCCAGTGTGTAAATTTGGACACTTTTTCTTGCACAAAATGTTTAAAATATTAATAAATTTTCTAAATTCATAAAATTCATAATAGAAATTTCTAAGATATAATACTAATATGTGAAGCCAAGAAATGGATCATAAGTGTTCTTTAAAGTGATGAAATCATGTGTACAAGTCGACACAAAAATTTGCTCAAATTAAGGTTTTGAACTTACAAGTTAATTTTAAGTTTTTACACAACAAGTATATAGTGGTGATATGAAAATGTAAGATATCTAGATTTACTATCTCGGGAGTTCGCGGAAGCTCAAAGTATGAATAAGTCATTTCTAAAGAGAGAAAGCTTTTCACAATTTCAAAGGTTTTTATTAAGAAAAATAAAAGAATGAAAATTACAATTTAGAGTTTCACCCCTCTAAAGTTGATTAGAGGGGTATTTATAGACCTAACACAAGAGAAGTTACAACTAATTACACTTCTAGCCCTTGTGTTTTAACTTACTAATATACTAGTGTAATTCCCATAATGAAACCACATTTTTAATCCTAACAATCTTCCCCTAATGTGGTGGCATACATGATTACTTATATTGTATCCTACAAGTACAAATATAAGTAAAAGCATTCCAAAGTCCTTCCAAAGCTGAAGATATTTGCAGTTTGCTTTGTCTTCAACACGTACTTCAGCTTGGATCTTTCCTTTACTTGCAGAAAATACAATGTAATTTGTATAAACTAAGTTGACTTCCCCCTAGTTCATACTGCATGTCTTCAAGCAGTTCATCTACTTCTTTTGTCAAAGTTTCTGAATCAGCTTCTCCCCAAACAAACAACCATATGAAGCAAATATAAAACTTTGATGTAGTTGACATGTCTTCTAACTATAGCAGTTTAAGCACGCAGCGGAATTTATAAAAGATGAAGTAAACCACACTTAGCAGCAAATCTGACTTCTTCATTGCGGATAAGCAGCAAATTCATTCAGGGGAACATGCAAGAAATCAACAAGATCTTCTCACGTATGCACATACTTCACATAAAACAACCCGTAGAGGTCGAAACTATAACACCAAAGTCAATTAAGTCCCGAATGTTGTGTACGTCAAAGTCAACCAAGTCCTAAATGTACAGATTTCTTCCCCCTGATTGTTGCAATCTATCAAAATATTCAACCAAAAGAGAAGATATCCGAAGAAAGTTGAAAGCATATGAAAGAGTATAAAAGAAGGACACGTCTCTTCCCCTTGATTATATTTGATATCATCGAAATAATCATAACCTATGTATGCCCGAATACTAGATAATACGATCATGCGTGAATTAGCAGAAGTTCGGTTAAGCACAAAACTATCCCGTGAGAATCAACCACCGATAAAAAAACTCTATTCTTTTCTCCTCTGACTAATTCGTTTCCAACCTCTTATTTTGTCGGCTATCTGTAATGACCACTGATGGAGAAAAATCAGTATTACAAACTTGATGCTGAAGTAGAATAACCCAAACTTGTGTCTTATGTCTTGTACTATCCATGATAAAGAACGGTGTAGAGAACTCGCGCTGCACCTTGCCGAATCTCTAAGTACTCTATACTCCTCAACCAACCAACCATCAAGTATAAGTAGTACGCCACCTCTTGACTAATTCCACAACTGAATGTGATGATAGCTTACCATGTGAGTCATTAAGAACTAACTTATGTGTTTATAGATCTCTTACAAATAACTAGATTAGCAAAGTCTTCATCATAATCGGGTATTAACTCAAACAAGTTAACTTAGAAAGTCATCATCCAACTAGCCCCGACTTTTAAGATATGATAAGATCACGCACCCATGAAATTCCACTTCAACTTCAAATGAGTGATAAAAAATTATCCCCGTAGACATTTCTTGCAGTTAAATCCCAAAATTAGCCTTTTAACGGTTTAAGTGAATCTTCGATAAGGATCTTTAGGTGATACGTGATGTTTTGTGTTTTATATAAAATTCTTCTCAATTTTTGGATAATAAGTTGCATATGACAACCCAATAACTAAACTTGAACAAATTTTCAGACAGGCCCAAATGCTGTCCATTATCTGATTTATGCATCTTAGGCCCAAGTTTAGTTTTTTCATGCAAAGCCCAAGTCTTGAGAATATAAGTAACTTTTAGGTCACACCAAACCCTAACTCATTACACATTCACAGCCACACATATCTTTTATCAAATCCTCCCTTCTCACCTTTAAACAACAAACCTTAATCACTTTTACCTATCCACCCGCCCCCATATATGTTATAGATAAAACCTCAGCCACCAACCAATTTACTCACTTTATACAAGAACTTTTGTTTGCTTTTGATCAAAACCCATACCCTTTTAATTCTTTTCGTTCAAGAATCTCAAGACAACTCGTTATCCTTTTCGTTCAAGCTTAATGCGGGTCGTGCGAACTCGCAAAGAGTTTTAAATTCCCCTAGGTAGAGTACCTAATCGTTGCAGTGTAGTATAGCAAGGACTCAGGGGTTGTTATCGTTATCTAGAGGAGAATAGCGTGTGAAGGCTCGAACTAAACTTAACAGAGATCTAAGAGGTTGAAAGAAGATTATTTTTGTATTTTTATATTTTATAAAAAGCAGGTAAAATTCAGGTTTTAGAGGTGGTTTGGTTTTAACTAATTAAACTAATAATTAAATCTAAACTACTTTGGTGAACTCTTATATGGTAAACGAATGTATTTACTTAATCATGCACTACTTCTTAGTTTGCTTCTTCTAATTCTATTGCTTTGTCACACTTGTGATGATCCGTGTAAGTATTTCCTAAGTCATGAACAAATTACACGAATATGCCGTCTATGTAATATTCCGTTAAGGTAACACACAGGTAAGGTAGTATGAAGACTATTACAAGGCCCCTAAGAGTACATTACATGCATTAAAATACTTAAGAGGGATCAACCATATTAGGGGTAAGGTAGTATGAAGACTGTTACCGATGGTATCCTTTCTACACACTCGCGTTTCCCTAGACGTCTATGCTTATGAAATATTTTATAGCCACTTTTCTAGTGTCTAACGCGCATATCCACCACAAGAAGCAATATTAAAAGGATCTACAACCTAAGTTTCATGCAGTCATAAGTAAATACTAATGGATCTAGTCTAGCATATTAAAAGGAAGCGAAGAAAAAG
>BQNB010027416.1:0-48479 GCA_026074375.1 Tanacetum coccineum | reverse complement strand
AGGCATTACACATCAAGTGTTCTTAATGCGGCTTGCAAGAAAGCCTTGAATTCACTTAAGAAAGGATTGCTGATTCGGGGGGAGGGGGGAAGTGGTATACGTTTAATTACACATACCTTTTACACTAAAATCGGACTTAAATGACTAAAAACATACCAAAAATACATTGTATTTGTATGTTTTGCATTTGTATTGTGTAGGAAATGGATATCCAAGAAAATGACAAAAATAGAAGCCAAAACGACAAAACCGAGCACAAGAACGGAAAGAGCGTAAAAGAGAAGTCAAAATTAAAGCCAAGTCAAAAAGTCAAAGTCAACCTCGAGAAGTGGAATTGAAAAAAGCATCAAAAACCAAACTTAAAAAACTAAATTACCAAAAGTGGGCCCACCTGTACCCACCTAGTGGGCCGGGGAAAGCGCACTTATACACTTATAATCCTTAAAACCTTAATAAAAGCCCAACAACACTAGCCCAACACCACCTTTTATAAACACTCCCATTACCCCTTTTATAACACCCCCGTTAGTCCTTTAAGGACTAACGGTGCAACCAAAGTTATACCACTAAGGACTAAACTTGCAATACACTCATATAACATTGAGGGACCATTTTTGCCATTTACCCAAACACATACCCTGCACCAATCAAACAAACAGGATAACCCTTTTTCCTGCTAAACTCCCCCACTGTAACTGTTCACCTTCATTGCCAAAATTACACTTACCCCGAGGTTAAACCACCTTCTAGAAGCTTAAATGATGCAAGGGATGACGTTTTTGGCACCTGACATGTTGGCGATCCAAAAGCAATCATTGGGGAATGATTGTGTGGCAATAATCAAGGGTTATGATTAATTTAAAGAAGCACAAGATGATTTAAAGGGCCATGATTGATGTTGCTTTTCCTCTCACACAAGAAAACCAAGCCAAGGATCTAGGTCCTTTTATCCGGCTTATAAATAGAGGGCTTAATCCTTGTAGAAGAGGAGTTGTTTTTTTTAGTAGTTGTTCTAAGGTTTTAGTCTATTTTTAATGTATTTTCATTTAAGTTTTTAAAGTTATTATGTATTTCAAATTCCTTGTATAAGTTTAAGTTTTTTAATGAAAAGTTTGAGGTATTGTTTTTAAGATTATGTGTTTGATCCTTTAATATAACATGTTAAGCTTGTTAAGCTATGATGCAGCTTATTGATCTGACCTAAAAGCTTCACTAAGCTTTTAGCTTCTTAATCTTTGCCTTTGTTTACTGTTTTATCACTTTTATTTACTGTCTTTTAAAAAAAATCTAAAAAATACCAAAAAAATCCACCCCTTAAAACACCTCAGCTTCTTTGGATGATAAGCTAGCTTTGGAAGAGCTTATAGACCTCACTAGTTTGTCTTATTGATAAGCTAGAGCTTGTAGATTTGATTATTTACCCTGTTTTAAGCAAGGGTGTTTGTAAGTTTTTATTTTCACTTTTTAAGCTTATTTACTATTTTACTGCTTATTGTTGCTTTTGTGAAGTTTTTGTGTTTATTCATGTGTTAGAAGAGGTTAGAAACCAACTCTTATAGCCTGCTTTTGTTTGGTTTGTGTTTTACCAAAACTGTCAAAAATTTGCTAAGAATTGAAAAAAAATTGAGAAATGGCTTTTTCAAATGCTTATTGTGGCTTATTGTGAATTTCAAACTCACTTTTCTTTGTAGCTTATTGTAGCTTTTTGGCCAATCTTTCTAGTGGTATAAGCCACTAAGCCATAAGGATCATTTTGCTAGCTTATTTTTAAGCTAGAAAAATCCCTGTTGGCCATTTTGCTTATCGGTTTTGGGCAAAAAGGTTCATTTGCTTATTTAAGCTTATCTACTTATTGCATTTGCTTATTCCAGGTTAGTATAGCTTATTAGGTTAGTATAAATCCCCTTTAGCTGATTTTCCTTTAGTTTAGAGCTTATTTAAGCTTATTTGCATTTTAGCTTAAAATTTTTAAGTTTTATAGCTTTTTGAGTTTTATGCCATTCTAGCTTATTTTAGTTGCTTATTTTTGTTCTTAAGAGCTTTTTAGATATGCCTTATCATCTGCTTTTTGCTTAATTCTCTTTTTGGTTTGCTTATTAGTGCTCAATTTGCAAACAGTTAGCATTTTAAGTGTTTAAGTATAACTTAGCTTATTTTGTCTTATTTTGCTTATTTTAGTGCTTATTTGTGTTTTATAAAAAAGGTGTCTTTGTAAAAAGTGCTTATTTTTAATCCCTCTAAAAAGTTGTAAAAAAATGAAGTTTAAAAAACATTTGGGAATTGGGGAAAGTCAAGGGTGAGCAAGGCTCGAACCCGAGACCTCACCCCAATTCGACCAAACGTTTTATAAACACCACACGCACTACCAACTCGCCATTGGGACTTTTTCAGTTTAAGTTTGCAAAATTTATTCCTTATAGTAGTTTTAGGCTTTTTAGTTTATAAGTTGTTTTGGTTTATTTCTCAGCTTATTCGATAAGCTGTTTTCCCCATCTTATTTTTCTTAGATTCTACATTGTTCAAGCTACTTTTCATGATTTTCCTAGTTTTTTTATAAATAGTTTAGTATTTTTAAACATTTAATTTCATTTAAATCGTTTTTAATTCATAAAAAATTTAAAAATAGTCAAAAAAATATAATTCTTTTTAAATTTTTTTTTTTAACATTTAGAACCTAGGAAAATTATATTTGCTTTCGTAGGGTTCAATTTTCAAAATTTGTTTTTTAAAGAACAGGATTGAATCCCGTTCATGTTTTTAGTGTTTTCAAGCTCAAATCTCTATCGATTTTGGTATAGTTTTCTTTGTTCTAGCTTTTTAGTCAATTAAGACTTATAAAAACCAAAAAGATCAATTTAGGACTTAATTTTGATAATTTAGGGTTTTTAGGTCCCGTTTAGGATTCTCGTTTTGCGTTTTTAGTTAAAATTTATCTTAATTAATTTTAAATTTTTGCCTTGATTTTCCCTTAGTTTTAGATAACCAATATTAATCTTGTTCCATTCAAGCATCGATTCTCAAAACGACTCTCGGCTTTCAATTGCATTCCTCGTTGGGGATAACGACCCGGGAATCATACTCCCGGATTACTATAATTGTGATTTTTTGATTCTTACCCCATTATCCTTATATTATATATTATAAGTATATCTTATATTTATATATATTTTAAAGGTGTGAGTCAAAGTTGATCAGTTTTTGGCGCCGCTGCCGGGGAGGGGTGTATCCGATTGTTGAAGCCGTTTGAAAATTTTTGTTTGAAGATCCTTCCTTGTGAAGTTATTTTGTTTATTTTCATATAAAAAAACCAAAAATATAAAAACATTATCCATAAAAAGAAATAATTTTTTTTACCAAGTTGGTAAAAGAACACCAACATATAATACTTTCAACTGAAGTATTATCCATTAATAAGTTCCCGAACCAAAGAAAAAAAAACTTACCTTTTGTGTCTCTCGCGACGTACGGCTCACCTTTGAAAGTTAAACAAACTCCTTTGTGCGTTTTTCTTTTAAAGAGTTACCGAGAAGCGAGTTGATTATTAGGTTTAAGTGTCTTATCTCATTGTCCGTATTTAAAATTTATTGTGAATACATTGTTGAAAAAACCAAAAAAAAAATCAAAAAAATAAAAACCCAAAAAAACTAGTATAAATTTTCTTTTTAAATTTTAGTGTATGCGCACTCGTTCTCAATCTCATAATTCTAATCGTCAAAAACAACAAGTCAACCCGACTTTTGTTGAACCATTTAATCTTGTGGAACCAATTGAAAATCAAGCTCCTCCCGTAGTTACGATGGATGATACTCGTACTATGGCTCAATTGCTCGAAGCACCCACCGTGGGTTACGAGGATGCCATCGTTGTGCCCGAGATCACCGCGGACAACTTTGAGCTTAAGCATGGATTGCTTACCCTCGTTCAAAACAAACAATTCTTTGGACATGACAAAGAAGACCCTCATGCTCAAATCCATTATTTCAACAAGATCACTTCTACGATGAAGTTTTTAAACGTCCCGAGTACGTCGGTAAAGCTTACGCTTTTCCCATTTTCCCTCAAGGGTGCCGCCCGGATTTGTCTTGAAAAAGAACCCCCTCGATCGATTCTCACATGGGATGATCTTGTTTCCAAATTCATCAACAAATTCTTCCCTCCTTCCAAAACAACAAATCTTCGAAATAAAATCACGAGATTTCAACAAAGATTTGATGAAACTTTCTACGAGGAATGGGACCGAATCAATGATCTTCTTCGGGCATGCCCACATCATGGATTTTTGGAGTTACATCAACTCGATACTTTCTATAATGATTTGAACTCTAATGATCAAGATTCGTTGAATTCCGCCGCGGGTGGTAACTTTTTGGATAAAATGCCTCGGGATTGCCTAAGAATCATTGAGAGCAAATCCAAAGTTTGTAATTCACGTAACATACCAACTATTGCCAAAGTGAGTTCGAACTCTTCCACCCCCGGTATTTCTCCAGATGTTGCCAAACTTAAAGATATGGTGAAAGCCTTACTTCTCGATAAGAAAAACCAAACCCAAGCTTCCGCTCCCGTGAAAGCGGTCGAGGAAAATTGTATTACTTGTGGTGGTTCTCATTCTTACCGAAATTATTCTGCCACCGATGGCAACGTTTATCGTGACAATATTCAAGAGTACGTCTCCCAAGATGCCGCAGCTAATTTCAATCAAGGAAATACCAGTTACCGAGCCCCGATTGCTAATCAAATTCGACCTCCCGGTTTTCCTCTTGTTCAACAAAACCAAGGAAATAACCAAAACCGTTACAACCAAAACCGAGGGACTAATTACAACCAAAGCCAAATTTATCGACCACCGATTAATCAACCCCTGGTTCACCAAGCTCCACCTTACCAAGCTCCGGCTCCTCAAATACAAGGTGTGACAAAGAACGATTTTGAAAGCTACGTCAAAGCTAATGATGCAGTTATGAGAAACATGCAAGACCAAAATCAAAACTTGTAAAATCAAATGACCAATTTAACGGACATGGTTTCCAAATTTGTGAATTCCAATACCGCTTCTACTTCAGGTTCAAGGACACTCCCTAGTAATACCATTACTAACCCGAAGGTAGATTTAAAGGGTATTACCACCCGAAGCAGTGTTGCTTATCAAGGACCCACGATTCTACTACTTCTTCTTCTCCTCCTAAAGTTGTGGAACGTGAACTCGAGGTGACAAAGGACACGGTGCCTCCTACTAATAACGGAAGTACCAAAGACGTCCAACCTCCAGTTGTCCAAGATCAACCTCAAGTACCAAATTCTAAGCCCTTTGTTGCTCCCGTTAGTGCTCCGATGCCTAACTTGAAACTGTCAATTCCATATCCTTCGAGACGTAATGATAAAAAGCACCGTGAAAAAGCTAACGACCAAATTGAGAAAATCTACAAAATATTTAAAGATTTGAGTTTCGAAATTAGCCTCACGGATGCTTTGATTCTTATGCCAAAATTTGCTTTGACTCTTAAAGCCTTAATTGGAAACAAAGAAAAATTAAGTGAAATGGCTAGAACTCCTTTGAATGAGCATTGCTCGGTGGTTATCCTCAACAAGTTACCTGAAAAACTTAGAGACCCCGACAAATTTCTAATACCGTGTGATTTTCCCGGAATGGATGAATGCTTAGCCTTGGCCGATCTTGGCGCTAGCATAAATCTCATGCCATTATCCGTGTGGAAAAAGCTTTCTCTTTCGAAGCTCACTCCTACTTGTATGACTCTTGAACTTGCAGACCGTTCGATTACCTAACCGATCGGGATTAATGAAGATGTCTACCTAAAAGTAGGAAAGTTCAAATTCCCGGCCGACTTTGTAGTCATAGACTTTGATGCCGATCCCTGAGTCCCCCTAATTCTTGAGAGATCCTTCTTAAAGATCTGACGTGCTTTGATTGATGTGTATGAAGGAGAATTAACTCTTCGTGTCGGAAAAGAAGCCGTAACATTCAATCTCGATCAAACTTCGAGATACTCCTCTAACTACGATGATATGATGGCGAACCGAATCGACGTCATTGAAATGGCTTGCGAGGAGTATTCTCAAGAAGATCTCGGTTTCTCTGATGTAATCGCGAGTGGCAATCCTACTCCTTATTATGACCCGATCGTTTCTACCTCTTCTTTGACTCCCACTCCCTTCGGGGATAGTGATTTTCTTCTTGAGGAAGTCGATGCTTTCCTCGCTCTTGAAGATGATCCAACTTCACCGGAAGTTGATGACTCTTACTATGACCCAGAGGGAGATATTCTTCTTCTTGAATCATTTCTCATTGATGATCCATCATTACCCCCTCAAGGAAACTATTTGCTTGAAATTCGAAAAGAACTCAAAGTTTGTGAAGCTAAAACTGATAAATCTTCAATTGATGAACCTCCCGAAGTCGAACTCAAGGACTTACCTCCTCATCTCGAATACACATTTTTAGAAGGTGACCATAAATTGCCCGTCATAATTGCTAAAGACTTGAGTGTCGAGGAAAAAGCCACTCTCATAAAGGTTTTGAAGTCACACAAGCGAACCATCGCTTGGAAACTCTCCGTCATCAAGGGTATTAACCCACAAAGATTCTTTTAGGAAGAGGACTACTAACCAACAGTTCAACTCCAAGAGGGTGAATCCATAAGATCCACGATGTCATCAAAAGGAGGTTGAAAAATTCTTGAACGCCCCTCCCCCTCCCCCCATACGATTAATTTACCCGATCTCGATAGTCCTTTGGGTAAGCCTCGTACATTGCATACGATAAAAGGTGCTTTACGTTGTTGAAAGTGTTGAAAACGTGTTAATTCCTACTCGTTTGGTTACGGGTTGAGTGTATTGATGACGACCGAAAGTTAAATGAAGCACCCTTAAAGACCACTTTTTCCAACTACGTTTATGGATCAAATTCTCAGAGATTAGCGAGTAACGATGTACTATTGTTTCTTCGATGGTTTCTTGGGTTACTTTCAATATTCCCATCGAACCTCATGATCAAGAAGACAACATATACATGTATCCATAACGGACGTTGCCTATCGTCGCATGCCTTTTGGGGCACGTTCTAAAGGTGTATGATGGCTATCTTTCTTGATATGATCGAAAACGATGGAAGTCTCCATGGAATGACTTTTCGTGGTCTTTGGCGAATTCATTCGACAATTGCCTCTCTTCGTGTAGAAAGATGCTTCAAATTCATTTGAATTAGTCTGTGAGATACCAATCATTGTTCTCAAAATTGGGAAATAGAGCGTCATTTTTATGGTTAAGGAAGGCATTGTCCTTGGCCATAAGATTTCCAAAAAAGGGATTGAGGTTGATAAATCCAAAGTTGATGTGATTGCTAAGTTACCTCATCTCACCACCGTTAAGGGAGTTCAGAGTTTTCTCGGTCATGCCGGTTTCTACCGACGGTTCATTAAGGATTTTTCTAAAGTTTCCTGACCTATGACTTATCTTCTTGAGAAGAATACTCCGTTCATCTTCTCGAATGAATGTATTCAAGCTTTTGAAATGTTAAAGATGAAGCTCCAATCTTGATTGCCTCAGACTGGGACCTACCCTTTGAGCTTATGTGCGATGCTAGCGACTTTGCCATAGGTACAGTCTTGGGGCAACGTCATGAAAAACATTTTAGGCCTATACACTATGCTAGCAAAACAATGAACGAGGCAGAATCGCATTACACCATGACGGAAAAAGAAATGTTAGCCGTAGTGTATGCCTTCGAAAAATTCCGGTCTTACCTCATCTTGTGATATAATCATCGTGTTTACGGATCCACTCCGTCTAAAATATCTATTTGCTAAAAAAGATTCCAAGGCGAGATTGCTCTGGTGGGTTCTCCTCCTTCAAGAGTTCGATTTTAACGTAATTAACACAATAGGAAGGCCAGAACCTGTACATTGGGGGGGGGGGGGGGGGGGGGGGGGGCCCCCGGAATCATCTTTCCCGATTAGACAAATCATTCATGAAATGTGCTCGACCCAAAGGAGGTAAATGAAATGTTTCCTCTCGAGACACTTAATATGGTGACATTTCATGGTAACTCAAGTATCCGTGGTTTTGACGATTTATGCAAATTTACCACGCGGGAATTTCCATTGTTAAAGGGAGATGTCATCCCAGCTAAAAGAAACAAGTTTTTCAAGGATGTTAAACACTACTTTTGGATACGACCCCTATTTGTTCTACAAAATTAGTGCGGATCAATGGATCGGCGCGTGTGTTGCAGGCAGAAGCTTGTTGACATTCCTCACAGCTTGCCATAGTGGCCCACGGGGACATCGATGCCAACTACGCCAAAGGTTTTTGACTTTTTTTTTTTTTTCCCCCCCTGGATTTTATTGCCTACAATTTACAAAGATTGCCTAATGTCTTGGTCACCGATGTGACGCTTGTCAGGCCGTCAAGGAAAATTTCAGCAACCATGATTGAAAATGCTCTCCAAATTCATCCAAGTTTGCGATATCTTTGACGTTATGGGGGCCATCGATTTCATGGGGGCCCTCCCCATCTGTTTCGAGGGTAAAAATATTATACTCGTGGCGGTCAACTATCTGTCAAAATGGGTTGAAGCAAAAGCGCTCACCACGAACGACGCCCGAGTTGCTTGCAAATTTATTAAATCTCTCTTTAGCCGATACGTTACCCCTACGTGCGATCATAAGTGATCGCGGTACCTATTTTTGCAATGACCAATTTGCAAAGTATGCTTATCTTTGGTGGTTACTCACCGTCTCTCCAAACCGCGTATCACCTACCTAACAAGTGGCAGTTGAGGTATCCAATCGTGGCTTGAATCGTATTTCTTGAAAGGACGTTGGCGTAAAGATCTTGCCTCTTGGTCAGATAAACTAGATGATGCACTTTGGGCCTTCTGTACCGCTTACAAAACACCCATCGGGTGTACTCCATACAAGCTCGTGTACGGAAAGGCATGTCATCTACTGATCGAGCTCGAGCACAAAGCCTACTAGGCCTTGGAGCATGCAAACTTTGACCTTGAGACCGCGGGTGATCACCGTAAAGTTCAACTTAATGAACTAAATGAACTTCGTGATCATGCCTATGAGAACTCTTTGATCTATAAAGAGAAAACAAGGAGGATCCATGACTCAAAGATCAAAAAACGCGTTTTCAACGTCGGTGATCAAGTCCTCCTCTTTAACTCTAGATTGAAGATGTTCTCGGGCAAGTTGAAATCCCGTTGGTCCGAACCGTTCACCATTTCCCATGTCTTTCCACATGGCACCGTTAAGTTATCTCAAAACTCCGGGCCAAATTTCAAGGTGAACGATCATCGAATTAAGCACTACTTTGGATGGGGGTCGTTACCTAAATGGTATGTCCTGGATTCCAAACCTTACCACGGATCAAATGAATTTGGGGTTGGGTCCAAGCTTAGTGACCTATAACAAGCGCTTCGTGGGAGGGCACTACATTGTTTATCCGCAGTTATTATTATGTTGTAATGAATATGTGTTTTTTGTTGTGAGAGGGTTGTGCCGTCTTTCCAATTCTCTATTGATTTGTGTTTTTATGTTTGTTAGGATTGTCCTGGATTTTTGAAGACCTCTCGTGACTCGCGGTTTTTTCTTCGATCACAAGCGCTTCAAATCCTTAGCTTCATTTGGGAACAATTCCTAATCTAATCGACTAACGTTTTTCTTTATGCATATTAGTAAACGGTTAAGATTTTTGTAGAGACCCTTCTTTAAACACATTGTGGACAAATGTTTAATTTCTAGTATGGGAGATCATCGATTTGAATATGATGCAGTCGTTTTTTTTCACATTAATCTTGTTTTTCCACCTAAAATTTCAAAAAAATGAAAAAAATTTAAAATTTTCAAAAATAAAATAAGTGTTTTGTCACAATTTTGACTTTCCTGCTTGGTAGAATAAGAATAAATTTTGACCCGATCGAGTGTGTTGAGCTCTAGCTTGTTCCTTAACGTTTAGGCTAAGCATTCGCGAAAATTCGCGAAGAACAAAATATGATAGAGTTAATTATGAGTTGGATGCTAAACAAGGATTAGTTGGAAATCTTAAGAGCTCATGTATGTAATTTGTCGCTTTTTCTCCCATAAGCTTCTAACCGAATTAATATACGTGCTATTTTTGGAGAGTAAACTTAAATCAACAATTTTTTTATAGTGTATAGCAAAAATTTTAGTCCTAGTTCAAATTTATACTTGAATTTTTCAAAAAAAAGCCTTCTCTATAAAAATATATATATATTTATAATAATATGAAAAATAATGAAAAATGAAAAAATATAATAAATATAAACTGTGGGCTGACAAAAGTTTGCTGTATCTTGCCGGCTCACAACCGATGTTACAGCCTTCTAAAGAAAGCCCATAGTAAGAATAAAAATCTGAGACTGATAAAAGTTTGCTGCATCTTGCCGGCTCACAACCGATGTTGCAGCCTTCTAAAAGGTCGAGGGTTACAATTTACCAATCAAATGTTATGTTTATTTTAAGTGTGAATTATAAATAGATCTCTTTTGTTATTATTTAAATATTGCTTTTGAACTTTGACTATTTCTTTTAAGTTTTCTAAATGAAGCTATGTTATACGGGAAACCTGAGAGTTTTTCAAATCACTAAGGTCGTGAGTCCCATCCTACTAGTCTCTGTGGGGTGTCAAAAGCCTGGTCACTTAGCCGCAAGGTTGGGATGTGCCGAGACGAAAGTTGCTACATGGGATGATCTCGCCTTCAAACTCATTATTCTCGGGTGGAACGTGAAACATAGAATTGTGCAAAACGTTGATCCATGGTTGAAATTCATAAATAGCACATTCACCTTATGTATAATAATTGTCGGGAGTGAAAAGTTCACAAGTTGCAAGTATGGGTAGTGTTAACATCTTAACTTATATTTAACTGTGATTTCGTTTTAAGCTTGGTTTGGAATAAGTGAAAAGTCGAGGACGATGAATTTATCCTTTATGGGGCATTCTCGGATCGAAATGCATCTTGTTCTATGATCCCTAAAAGTTATGAAAATAACGAAAGTCAAATAAGTTAGTTAGTTGCTTAAAAAGAAAAGTACAAAAAAATAAAAAAATGAGAAAAAGGAAAAATACAAAAAAATATGTGTAGGAATAAGAGTATAAAAATGGTAAAAATGGGGATTCTCTAAACTATTGATTCTTTAATTCCTCTCGATGAACACTTAGCTACTTTTCGAGGTAATTAGTCGAGAGGGATTGAGATTCTTAGTTTTTTAAGTGCTTACTTATAGCATTACGTGAGGACACGCAATATCTTAGTATGGGGGATTTTGGTATGTGTTTAATTACACATACCTTTAACCACTAACCCCCCCCCCACCCCCCTCCCCCCCCCCCCCCCCCCCCCCCCCCCCCCCCCCCCCCCCCCCCCCCCCCCCCCCCCCCCCCCCCCCCCCCCCCCCCCCCCCCCCCCCCCCCCCCCCCCCCCCCCCCCCATAAACGGACTTAAATGACTAAATAAGTACAAATATATCATTGTTTTGTAGTTTTCTTTTGTATTGTGCAGGGTAATGGATATCTTAGAATAGGACAAAAATAGATGCAAATCGACAAAACCGAGCACGAGACCGGAAAAGAGCGTGAAAGAAAGTCAAGTCAAAAGCCAAAAGTCAACCAAAAGTCAAAGTCAAGTTCAAGTACAAAGCAAACCCCGGGAAGTGGATTTGGAAAGAGCATCGAAAACCGAACCTGAAAACCTAAATTGCCAAAAGTGGGCCCACCCGTACCCACCTAGTGGGCCCGGGAAAGCCCACTTATATATTTACAAAACATTTAAACCTTAAAAAGCCCAACACTTCTTTCTTATAATATCTGACCCAACAAAGAGCCCAAACCAACACCTTTATACTCCCGTTATCCCACTTCCCTTTTAAATTTAACCCCGTTAGTCCTTAAAAGGACTAACGATGCAACACCAAAAAAAACTTCAAGGACCAAAGATGAACACCACAAGGACTTGCAGTGTAATAAAGATATACACTTGGAGGGACCATTTTTGCCAACATCAAGAACTTTTAAAAAAGGCGCGTAGAACTGTTCATCATCTCCCACACCAAACGTGTGTCTGTCCTCACTACCCGCCAAAACCCCAACACTATTCCCCTTTCTTCTCCACTTTGTCTACACACCCCACACCTTATCCCACCAATTGCCACCTTGGCAATCCCTTGCATTTCTATTCGTCTACAAATGAAGACAAAGATTTGATGGACAAGATCATTGAGCTTGGGGACTACTCAAAATGGAGGGCTACGATTGATTTGAGACCTCTCTCACACAAGAAACACAGGCTTGAGCCCTCTCAGCAAAGAAGCACAGGACCTAGAACCTTCCTTCGATTAGTATAAATAGGCTCCTTTGTAAGCCATTGAGGCACTTAGTCTTTTTACCTATTTTTTACTTTTCAGCTTATTTAGTTTTAATATAATTTAATTTACCTTGTAATGTTTTGAAGTTTAATGAAATCTAAGTTTGTTTCTTAAAATTTGTTCTAAGCTCTTTTTGTTCTCAAGTCTTATTTAAGTCACTAAAAGCTTTCATTTAAAACCCTCATAAGCTGTTTAACCTTAAGCAATGGAAACTCTCTAGTTTCTTGTTGTTTAAAGAGTTGTTTCATTAAAAATCACTTAAAAATACTTGAAGAATCTTGGAGCATGGTAAATATTGGATGGCCATGGGTTTAGTGCTTATGTGGATAAGCTATAGGTTGGTTATAAGCTGATTTGAGTACTTGAATCATATACAAAAGCTTGGACTTTTGTAAGTTTTCACTTTTTCATTTTTGGCTTATTTACTGTAGCAGTGCTTATGTATGCTTATTTCTTGCTTATAACTGCTTAATCTTGCTTAATATTGTTGTTTATGCTTATTGTCTTTGTTTAATGCTTATATGTCCTTTATTTGAGTTTTTATGCTAAGTATAATATAAAATAGGGAAACGACCCGGGAATCATACTCCCGGATTACTATAATTGTGATTTTTTGATTATTACCCCCTTATATATTTATATATTTATATAAGTATTTTATATTTATATATTATATATTTTAAAGGTGTGAGTCAATCTTGATCAAAGCTCAAACTCTAATTTTAATAATAAAGGTCCTAATCCTAATCTCAATTGAACTAATTGCAATAAGATTGGTCATACTGTTGATAGATGTTTTGAGCTTGTTGGTTATCGTGCTGGTTATATTAAAAGGAACTTTAATGCAAATAATAGACCTGTTTCTAGTAATAATTCTAATGTTGATGTTCATTATAATAATGCTTTATAATAATAATGCTACTACTAGAAAATCTCCTGTCTCTCTTTCTAATGAACAACTTTCTAGACCCACGAGTCTTCTTAATGATAATGATGTCTCTTCTGCTAATGCCAATATGGCAGGTAAATGTTTTAAGAATCTTAAAGGAACTTTTCTTAATGGCAGTATCAAGTTTAATTTAAACTTTAACAGATATTTTAATGGAACATAAACTTACTAATTAAAAATATCAGTTTGGGATGGATTGTTAATTCTGGTGCAAATCAACATATGATTGTTTAAGAAAATTTTTTGGTAAATGTTGTGGATATTTCTAATCTTGGTCTTACTGTTGGTTACCCTAATGGAACTCAAGCTTTAATAACTAAAATTGGTTATTTGAAAATCAATAATGATATTACTTTGTATGATGTTCTTGTTGTGTCTTAGTATTCGGTCAGTCTATTAAATGTTCATAAGATTGTTAGAGACAGTAAGTTGTTTGCCGGTTTTGATAAGACTAAGTGTTATATTCAGGATTTAAAGACAAACATGACTGTGAGGATTGGTAATCGATGCAATTGCCTTTATTTGTTTTATGTTGATAATGCATGTAAGATTGTGTCTAATAACTGCATTGCTTCTTGTTATGTATCTAAATCTTTGTGGCATTAAAGACTTGGTCATCCTGCTAATCAAGTCCTTGATGCTCTTAAACCTGCTTTTAATCTTGATAGTTATTTTTTTCTGATCATCTCTATGATACTTGTAATAAAGCTAAACAAACTAGAGAACCTTTTCCATTAAGTGATCATAAATCTACTAAAATTTGCCAGTTAGTTCATTTAGATGTTTAGGGATGATGCGGTGGGTTGCAACGAAAAAGTTTTACAACCCACCTAGGCAATATACCTAACTGTTGTAGTGTAGTATAGGCAAGACTCGGGGGGTTATTATCATTCTCTAAGGGAATAGTTTGGGTAGGCTCGAATTGTATGTTCACTAGGGTCTAAGGGTTGAAGGAAGACTATTTTTATGTTTTTATGTCTTTTAGAAAGCAAGTAAATCTCGAGTTTTAAGAGGGGTTTGATTAAACTACTAAACTACACTACTCCTAATTATGCAAGAAAAGTAAAAAGTTAGAGAAAACTCGCATGGTTAAATAAACGTGTTTACCTAATCATGCACTACTCCCTAGTTTTCTTCTCAAATTTTATTGCCCGTCACCCTCGTAATGTAATGTGTAAGTATTTATTAATTCAAACACTTAACTCGGAATCCACCGAAAGGTGATCTAGATATGAAGATCTAATCAAAGGTATCCTCTAACCTAGCCGCGTTTCCCTAGACGTCTATGCTAATATAATATCTTATAGCTAGTTTTCTAAAGCCTAACGCGCACACCATTAACAAGAAGCAATCATGAAAGATCTAACAACTAGGTTTCATGCAATCATAAGTAAACACTTTTAAATTTAGCCAAGCATGTTAATTGAAAGCGAAGAACAATTAATCAAACAACACATAGACATATTGAATAATTTATAGGGTAAAGGAACTTCACTTCAATTAAACATGGAGTATGAGTGAGTATAAAAAGGGTTTAAAACCCTAAAAGTCTACCACAATAGCTGCTAGAAAAATACGCTACGTTTTTCCTCCTTTAAATATGAAAAATAGGGTTTGTGATTCGACTCCTTTAGTGTATATATATATAAGGACAATATCAATAATAGTAAGAGAGTAAGTATTCCAAGAGGGTTTTTAAGAAGGAAAATTGCTTTTATCCAAAGCAAAACCCTAAAAAAAACCTTCCCGGGTCGTTTCCCGACGAGGTGCGAATTTGAAAATCGTGGTTAAGTTCGTGATCGCGTGTTTGAATGATTCAATATTTGATTTGGATTCTATTTCTACAATTAATATGCAAAAAACAAGTAAAAGCAAGCTAATAACGAAAGCAATTAAAACAAAAACACGAAGAACAATAACGGGATCAAAACCCGAGCTTTAAAAACCTAAACTAACAAATTTAAACCCTACAAAAGCAATTTTAATTTTTAAAGGTCCTAAATGATAAAAGAAAATTTAAAAAAAAAGAATTATATTTTTTTGACTTTTATTTTATTTATTATGAATTAAAAACAGATTTAGTCTAAATAAAAGATTAAAAATAGTAAACTAATTTATAAAATTCTGAAAAAAATTATGAAAAGTACTTTGAAGAATTCTAATCCTATGAAAAATAAAACGGGACCAACAACTTTTTGGGATAAGCTAGAAATAAGCTAAAAAGGGGCAAAAAGCTAAAAGGCTAAAAAGGTGATAAATATTAAATGTTGCAAGGTTATACTCGAAAAAGACCCCAAGGCAGTTGGTTGTGTGGTGTGTGTCTAAAGACTAGGTTGAGGTTGTGGAGGTCATGGGTTCGAGCCTTGCTCACCCTTGACTTCCCAATTTCCCTAGTTTTTTTTTATTTTTTTGAAATTTACTATTTGGAAAAGCTTTCAAACTTGAAAATAAGCAACTTTTGAAAAATGACTTTTAACAGACAATTAGCTACACCTAATAAGCAACTAAAACTAGAAATAAGCTAAAGCAACTAAGCTAAAAAGCATAAAAGGCAGATTACATTTGGGAGCTTAAAAGTATTAATGCTAAACTCAAATTTGCAAACTAAAGTCAAATAAGCTACAAGCAGCTCAAATCTAACTTAATAAGCAAATATAAGCTAAGTTTAAGCAATCCTAACTGCTAAAATACTTAAATAAGAAAATAAGCAATTTGGCTCAAAAATACTTAAAAATAGCCTATAAGGGCACTTTTAAGCTAAAAATTCAAACTACTTAAGCTATCCTTATGGGTCTAAAAGCTAAAAACAGATAAAGATGGTACTATAAGCTATAGGAAAAAGCAAAGTTTACACATTTTGAAAAACAAATAAGCTAGAAAAATGCTTTTGAAAAAGCTGATTACACTCAGTAGATGCTGAGTTTTTTTTTTCAACTTTTACAAAGACTAAATCAAAAATGCATGCCTAGATTTAAGCTAGCAAATGAAAACAAAACTTCAAAATAAGCTTAAACAAATTAACTACTATATGTAAAGATCTTATGCTTTTAATTTTAGACTCTAAATCCTACTTTAACTAATCTAAATTTACTAATGAAAATGGGACTTTTGACTTTGAAAAATAGACTTAGATACTTGACAGATTTAGACAAAAACTCAAATGAACAAATGAACACTGTGTCAACTCTTTTTGACTGCATAATAGACTTAAACAAGCATGAAAATGGTACCTACAATCACTTAATCAAAATCAAAGCAAATAAGCTGAAATATAAAACTCAAAACCCACAGATTCAAACCATGATTACTAAAAACCTTAAAAAAGAGTTTTATACCTTAAAAACTTTTAAAAACTGATTTAAACATCATAAAAGAGCTTGTCAAAGTTGGATTTTTAAACCAAAGGACATCAAGTAGTAGTAACATGGGTTAGTACTGCTTGTGCCAAACACCCTTTTAAAACTTGATTTTGCATATTTACACTACTAAAGTTTAAATTAAGCTTGGAAAAGTAAAAACAGATAAAGCATTAGGTAAATAAAGAACAAATAAGCAATTAACTCTCAAAGACAAGCACTTAAAATAAGAAACTAAGAATAAGCAGTTTAAAAGCAATTTAAGACAATTTTAAAGAAAAGACATTAACAAAGAACATTTAAACAATAAGAAATCATAAATAAGAAATAAAAAACATTAATAAGCAACAATAAGCAGTAAAAGATAGTAAATTAGCAGTAATAAGCAATAAGAAAATTTTAAACAAGAAATGAGAAAAGTAAAGACTTACAAAGCCCTTTGCTCTAAATAAGGGCAAATAAGCTCTTAAGAGCTTTGTCTACAAGCTCTAGCTTATCAAGGATAAGCTGATAAAACCCATAAGCCCATCCAGGTTTGGCTTATCATCCATAAAGCTTTTTAGAGTGATTTTTGGTAAAAAGACTTAAACACTATAAGTTATTGAAAAATTTATAGTGCTTAAGTAAACAACTTAAGTATGAGATAAAAAGAGCTTTTTGTAACACCCCCAAAAATATGACAACGCAGCGGAATACCACTTGGGGTGCTACTTCATAATACACAGCGCTAGATACAAGAGAACGACCTCTAAATGTGTCGTTTGTAAAACAATCTCGTTGATTTTCTGAAATCAAAATAATAGTTGTCCCATAATTGCATCACAATGAAAAGCTTGAAAGCGACACAACGAGATTTGATCATTTGTAGAAATCCAATCATGAAATCTTGTCAATTTAGACTCCAATGTACATCAGATAATCCAAGCATCTAATTCACCTGAGAAAAACATGCTTAAAAGTGTCAACATTAAAGTTGGTGAGTTCATAGGTTTCTGTAAATACAAACGTTAGTTCCAATAAATGTATCTGCCCACTGTATCATTACAGTGTCATATAAAAACGTTTAATGACTACTGTCTCCCTACAGTATCATAAAATAATTGTGTGACCATTTAAATCCTTAAATGTCCTTCCAAAATGTATGTGTGATTTTTAGAAATCAATTAGCTGTAAAATATGCAAGACCATTTCTATCCCCAAATAGTCCCAAAATGTACGTGTCAAAGTTGGATCACAAATATCCAAAATATGTATTGCCACTTTATTCAAGTGTGTATAAAACCATGATTACCATTACTCTAAGTTCATGAACTGTGACGTAGACTTGTATGTATGCCACTTTATTCAAGGCATAGTAAGAGTGTACCCATCGTAGGTGTTCCCTCCAAGAACACCCCGGGGCGTAAGAAAAGAATATTATTTTCCCCCGAGTTAGTGGTCCCTCTAAAGGGACACCCCGGGCCAATAATAAAAGATACTGTTTCCCCGTTTACGGTGTCCCCTCCAAGGACAAACGGGCAATAATATGTATATGTTATTGTTGGCCCCGCAGGCGCAATTCAATCGTAAATCGACATGGTATAACGTTCGTTTCCCTGGTGGATAGTAGTCACTCCGATACGGGTGGATTGTCAATCCCAAACTGATCTTCTTTATAAAAATTCGCGCTCACCCTCAAGTGATTATACAAGTTCATGCAACCTAAGCTAATCCATAATCATAAAAAAGTTATAGAATGCGTTTACGTTCAAAAAGTAAACCAAGTATTGTATCTCCTCGCGAGATATATAAATGAGTATGTAAACCAAACAGGTAATCAACCATGTAAATGCGTTTGTAAACATGTATGCAGACGAGTTGAAAATGAGCACGTAAAGTGTTCTAAATCAAAACACGTTAATTGAATTTGTAACAAGCATGTTCTCACCCCAAAAAATATAAAACATGTAAAAACGTTGGGGCTATGAACTCACATTGATGATGAAGAACGATTGATAGGTAGGCATCTAATTCACATTGATGATGAAGAACGATTGACAGATAGGCATCTAATATGCACAATACGAACGGAAGACGAAACTGCTTGACCAAGAAGATGCAGCTTAACTTAACGGCTAAGTCCCACTAGCCTATGATAATGTATTTGGGTTTCCCGATGAATGGTTACATCAACGCCACACGTTGATAAAGATTTAGATTTAACGTTGTAATGGTTTGGTGGTTGGTTAAATAAATAAATTTAAAATATATGCAAAGTGTGTAATATATATTCTTTATATATTACATATGAAAATAACCCTTATATAATTCCTACCGTGAATTATATAACAAAGACAGTCATCCAAATATTAATGATGAAAAGTATTATAATACCTTGCACGGATTATATCCATAAGTGTGGGTAATAATTTAAACAGATAGTTTGACCCTACTAAAAGGCTTTTGAATAAAAGTATACCCATGTCTTAATGTTATGAATCAACAAACCATGTTTGTAAAGTTTATAACCATTATAAAATATAAAATAATATTTTATAAATTATCTTTCGTTTCTTCGACGGGTCGTGTCTAAAATAGTTCGTCTCATTGTAAAAGTATAGTTTTCGTTCGTTTATCCGGTTACTGTATAATACAATTTATTATATAATTTAGTCCCTTTTTATCGGTTTCTGAAATAATAAAAACTCTAGTAAAAACATTACTAAGTATAGACTTCTATAATTTCGCCATGACATTTCCCCAATTTTAAATCGTTTTTCCATATTTTATAAAGTTCTAACATTTTTCCCTCTTAATCAATGAAATCAATATTGCAAACCCCCACGTGTTTTAAATATATAAACATATATATATATTTATATATATATATATATATATATATATATATATTTAATTATATATATATTATATATATATTTATATCAACCGAACATAATAATAACTATTACATTTATTTAACCATTTTAAACCACCAATATATATATATATATATATATCCGGTTTCATGTTTATTAAACCTTAAGTTGTATTTATTCACCGTTTTTCATGAACCAAAACGTACCCTTTTTTTTTATTCGTTTCGCTAACCCTAACACTCTCCTTATGTGTTCCTATCCAAACCAAACATACCCCTTGCTGTGCCCGCTGTCCCAAAACACACCCCTTTTAGGTGAAAATGCACAACCCAAACACCCCCCCCCCTATTGCTTACATCCCAATCCCAAACGCCCCTTGTTGGGCTTGACCATAACCAAACAATGCCTTTTTGGCTGTTTAACCACGACCAAACGCACGCTATTCTGTCGAAACCAGCCAAACGCCCCCTTGTGCGACTATAACAAATCCAAACGCACCCGACTCGCTGCCTAAACTCAAAACAAAACACCCCTAACTGCTATTCAAAACCCCAAACGCACCATTTTTGTTGATGTTATAATAAACCACAACGCATCCCTGCTGTGGTGAAACACCACAGCCCAACGAACACCCCTTGGCTGCTATAACAAACCACACGCACCCCTTTATAACCAGAATCAAACACACCCTATTTGTTTTATAAACAAACCATACCGAACAAACATACCCGCTGGTGGTTGGACCCGACACCCCACGCACCCTTGTGGGTCGTGGTGGCTTCAACCCGGACCAAACGCACCTTCGGTGCCGGCTGCCACAGAAACGAACACCCCTTGCTGTTATAACCTAAACCCGAGCGCACCCTTGAGGTGTTTATACTCGAACCAAACCCACCCCTAGCTGCTGCCCACGAACCAAACGCACCCTTGTCGGGTCTGACCGGACCCACGCCCACACCTTTGTTGTGAAACAACAGTTGGTTGGCTTGGGGTATGGTGAGTGCGTGGTCGATTGGGCGGTGACGATGGTGGAGGTGGTGGTTTTGGTGTAATGATGATGTTGGTTCGTTGGTGATGATGATGGTGGTATGATGATGATGATGATGGTGATAACAATGGTGGTTTCGGTGGGTGGGTGGTGGTGGTGGAGAAACGCGAGTGGAGGCGCGTGTTATAGGGGATCGAGTAGATCGTGTTATGAGGACCATTTTTGGAGTTGGGCCGGGGACAAAATCGCCGGAAGGAAAGTTTCCGTCGGCAGGTTCGGGTTGGTGGCCGGCGGCGGTGATGGCCGGCGGTGGGTGGTGGCCGGATAATTGGGGAAGAGAGGGAGTATTTGAGGTGTATGTGTGTTTTTATTTATATGAAATGAGATAAATGTATAAAGTTTTATATATATAGTAAAACTTTATAACCATTGTGACAAGTATTTGAAGTTGAGGGTAAAAAGTGTAACTTTTTCATATACTTTTTGATAAAAGCGGTTCGGGACTCATTTGAGCGACTTAACGGATGATTCAACGCACGAAACTTGTGCCATTGTTTTCCAAATCATTTTTCTGATAAAAATGAGTATTTACTTGATAATGTTTCATAAATATTTTATAACATTTAATAAAATATCTGTTATTCATTTTGTGAACCGGTTTCGTCTTGTCCGAAATAAAATTGGATTTCAACTCGAGTATTCGCGTTATCCGCAACGCTTTTAATTAAAATGATGGCTAATTTATTTAATATTTTTATTAAATAAATACTGATAATTAAAAACAAATTTAATTGTTTTTGTGTGTCCGCGTTGTATATTGTTCGAAAAATGTTTGCGGTGCTGTTTTAGCCCTTTTCAGCTCGTTTCCAGGTCTCGGGCAAAACTGAAAAGTTGTCAGGAATATCATTTCACATCAAATTGCTTTAGAGTCCGAGTCGTGAATACGCGATTTAGATGATCGTTCTTATAAGTCAAGCCAGACCCAAAAAGTCAAAGGATATAATCGTCATTCAAAATTCGAAATTTCTCGGATGTTACAGTACCTACCCCTTAAAGAAATCTCGTCCCGAGATTAAATTTGTGTTATCCGATTGTGTGACCAAGGAAAGACTTAAGGTTCAATAAACTCGTTATGAACCAGGCGCTGATAACTTTATTCAGCAAAATTCGGTGTTTCTACACTTCTCAATCTACCAAAATTTTGGCTAGGTTTGACCAGGATATCCAATCCATTAGAAGAGGTATCTTAGGGAAACATCGTTTCAAGGTTTATAATTGGTATAAATGCTATATGAAGAAAGCCTCTTAATAGTGAACACACCAAAGGAGAATGCGTAGTCGCGTGGTTATGTCTATATAAAGTTATAATTGTCTTAAGGCAGAGTCTCGTTTCTGCTATCTGTAATGTTCGATCATTAATAATGGATGAGGCTAAAGGATGTAAGTATCCAACTTACTTGGCAGTACTAAATAGTACCATGACTTGAATTGGTGTACCATTGGTTTGCACTGTAATGAGTAATTCAACTGTATACTATATCGACATATGCTTATCTTGTTTAAGGTGGGAGTTGCATTACTTATTGGATAAAGTTGTTCCAGCTGGGACCGCTCCGGGACCCAACAACAGCAACCATAACGACAATAACTATAACAAATGGTGATGGGATGCAGAGGGTGAGGACCCTCCGAGAAACAATATCCCTAGAATAAATTTCAACAAATGGGAGGAGCTCGCGGAAAAGCTATTATGATAAGTGACGAAATATCGTACTCAGTCTGTTAACTCCACAGACAGTTCATGATTGCAAGGATTTGCAATGGCAAAAGTAATAACTTAAGAATGAAATAAGGTCGTTCCAAACGAGGCCTTAAGATTTCTGCGGTGTGGCAAGACACTATTGTGCTTCCAAACCTTTTTAACGAATTTTGGTAGTTCATACACGTCTCATATCGGATTCTATTAAGCCCACTCATTTATAATTCATTACTTACATAAAGGAGCGTCCTAATTTATGTAAGTAAGAAACGATAAACTTATGGTTCGGGGATTTACAATTTATTTATTTAACTGAAGAGGCGTCCCAATCCTTTCAAATAAATAAATCATAAATCATCCTACTTAATAATTCCCGATGCAATACGCGTACCCACATAACTTTCAATGTGATAGATGACATGACGATGCATGTGCTCTAATGAGTATGGGACGAGTGTTCTCGTCTTTGGAAGCTGGGAGTAAAACTGCCAGGCGAGATCAACATAGAGTTCAAGATAGTAAATGAGTACCTTGGTTAGAGTAAACCAGGTAAAAGTCTCGATGAACCAGTCAACATAGCAATTATCATATAAATCCTCCTATTACAAGTTTCGCCCATACAAGACTTGTAATACTTAGATTTATACATAATCCCATGTAAACAGAACTGTGACGGGCTTTGTTAACATAGCAATTATCATACCAATCCTCATATTACAAGTCCCGCCCATACAAGACTTGTAATACTTAGATTCATACATAATTCCATGTAAACAAAATTATGACGGTCTCCGTGTAATACATATAGTATAAAGCTATGAAGAAAAATAATATCCTTAGAGACCATTGTTTAACTCACAATGTCTAAGAAGCAAGATGAGACCATTGTATAACTCACAATGTCTAAGAAGCAAGATGAGACCATTGTATAACTCACAATGTCCAAGAAGCAAGATGAGACCATTGTATAACTCACAATGTCCAAGAAGCAAGATGAGACCATTGTATAACTCACAATGTCTAAGAAGCAAGATGAGACCATTGTATAACTCACAATGTCTGACGAGTAGAATGAGACCATTGTGCAACCCACAATGTCTTAAAAATATTCTGATATTTATATAATAACTCTTATATAAATAAGCGTACGATATACGCGAAAGGAATGCAAGCATATATATATATATTATATATATGTATGCCACGTAAGCACTTAATGCAGCACGTAATGTAAGCACATAAGCAAGTAGCGTGTATGCACTTTGAAAATGTTTGATGTGATGCAATATTTGTGAAAACGACTATAGTCTAGGGTAAAATATGCAACCTAGTTCTCTATAACCAGTGCTCTGATACCAATCTGTAACACCCCCAAAAATATAACAACGCAGCGGAATACCACTTGGGGTGCTACTTCATAATACACAGCGCTAGATACAAGAGAACGACCTCTAAATGTGTCGTTTGTAAAACAATCTCGTTGATTTTCTGAAATCCAAAATAATAGTTGTCCCATAATTGCATCACCATGAAAAACTTGAAAGCGACACAACGAGATTTGATCATTTATAGAAAATCCAATCATGAAATCTTGTCATTTAGACTCCCAATTGTTACATCAGATAATTCCAAGCAAGGCTAATTCACCTGAGAATAACATGCTTAAAAGTGTAAAACATTAAAGTTGGTGATTGTGAGTTATAGGTTTCTGTAAATACAACGGTTAGTTCCAATAAATGTATCTGCCCACTGATTATCATTATAGTGCAATAATAAAAACGTTTAAATGACTACGTCTCCCCCTACAGTATCATAAATTAATTGTGTGACCATTTAAATCCTTTAAAATGTCCTTCCAAAAATGTATTAGTGATTTTTAGTAATCCATTAGTGTAAAATATGAAGACATTTCTATCCCCTAAATAGTCCCAAAATGTACGTGTCAAAGTTGGATCACAAATATCCAAAATATGTATTGCCACTTTATTCAAGTGTGTATAAAACCATGATTACCATTACTCTAAGTTCATGAACTGTGACGTAGACTTGTACATGTATGCACTTTATCAAGGCATTGTAGAGTTGTACCCATCGTTAGGTGTTCCCTCCAAGAGCACCTTGCCACAGGGCGATAATAAAAAAGAATATTGTTCCCGTTACCGGTGTCCCCTCTATGTCATCCCGTGCAATCTAATAAAAGAATATGTTCCCCCGTTACCGGTGTCCCCTCCAAGGACACCCGGGCAATAATATGTATATGTGATTGTTGGCCCCGCAGGCGCCAATTCAATCGTAATCCGACATGGTATAACGTTCGTTCCCGGTGATAGCTAGTCACCCGAACGGGGATTGTCAATCCCAAATAGATCTATCTTATAACATTCGCGCTCACCCTCCAAGTGATTTACAGTTCATGCAACCTAAGCTAATCCATAATCATAAAAGTATAGAATGCGTTTACGTTCAAAAAGTAAACCCAGTATTGTATCTCCTCGCGAGATATATAAATGAGTATGTAAACCAAACAGGTAATCAACCATGTAAATGCGTTTGTAAACATGTATGCAGACGAGTTGAAAATGAGCACGTAACGAGTTTAAATCAAACACGTAATTGAATTTGTAACAAGCATGTTCTCACCCCAATATAGATGTAAAACATGTAAAACGTGGGGTTTTGAACTCACCTTGATGCTGAAGAACGATTGATTGGTAGGCATCTAATTCACATTGATGATGAAGAACGATTGACAGATAGGCGTTTAATATGCACGATACGAACGGAAGACGAAGCTGCTTGACCGAGAAGATGCAGCTTAACCTAACGGCTAAGTCCCACTAGCCTAGGATAATGTGTTTGGGTTTCCCGATGAATGGTTACATCAACGCTACACGTTGATAAAGATTTAGATTTAACGTTGTAATGGTTTGGTGGTTGGTTAAATAAATAAATTTAATATATATGCAGTGTGTAATATATATTCTTTATATATTACATATGAAAATAACCCTTATATAATTCCTACCGTGAATTATATAACAAAGACAGTCAATTCAAATATTAATGAAAAGTATATAATACCTTGCAGGTATTATATCATAAGTGTAGATAAATAATTTAAACCAGTTAGTTTGACCTTACTAAAAGACTTTGAATAAAAGTAAAAATATAGTTTTCGTTCGTTGCTCAGGTCATTGCATAGTTATATTTTAATATGCTTTTAAAATATAACTTAGTCCATTTCATTGACTTCTAAAATAATAGTAGCTTTAGTAACACATTACTAAATATAAAAACTTATATAACTTTCGTCATAATTTGCCGTTTATATAATGTTACCCATATTTATATAATCTAATGTTCTTCCATTTCCAATTAACTCGCGTGTTTCAAATATATACATATATATTTAAACGAGATTAAGTAGGAAACAATATAATAAGAATATATTTATTTAACCATTTTTAAACCACCATTATATATGTCCGGTTTATAATTTATAAACCTCGGTATATGTTTATTAGTCAATTTGTATACACCAATCTCACCCTTTGTGCGATTTTCGTCCAACCAAACGCACCCTTCGGTTCCTACTAAACCAAACGTACCCTATGCCGGCTGAAACAACACCAAACGCACCCGCTGCGTTTTACCAAACGCCCCGGCTGTTTTCGACAGCCAACCAAACCAACTCCTCCGGTTGTCCCCGGCTGTCCCGCAGCCAACCCAACACCCAACCTGGTTATACGCGGCTGTCCCACAGCCAACCCGACAGCCCGGTTGTCTTGAGCCTAACCCGACACCCCGGCTGTTTGACAGTTAACTCGAGCATCCCTCGTCCCCTTTTCTTTTGTAACAACCCAACGCAAACCAACCCGACACGAACACCCCCTCCCCTCGGCTGTCCAATCCAACCAAACGCGCCCTAGTGGTGGCAGCCAAACCAACCCCGACGACCAAACAACCCGACACACCCATTTTCGGGTCTACCCGAACCCACAAACCCGGCTGTCCCACAGCCTAACCCGACCCAAACGCACCCTCGTCGGGTGTTATAAACCCACAACCAACGCACCCTCTTTAGTGCTTATAAAACCAAACGGACCCGTGGCGATGGTGTTGTTGGTGGTAACCGCTGTGGTGGTGATGGTGTTGGGGTGGTGACGAGATGATGATTATGATGAGATGATGATGGTGATGACAGTGGTGGTTTTGGTTAAACCACAACACGAGCACCCCTTGGTGGTGGTGGTTCATTACCACCGAAACAAAACCACCCTTGGTGGGTGGTGGCTGTCACCGAGACAAACACCCTTGTGGTGTCGTTATGACGATGATGATGACGGTGGAGGTGAAAGAGTGGCGGTGGCAGTGGTGGTGTGGAGGGGCGAGTGAGGGAGAGTGACCTAGGGGATTGGGTAGATCCGGTCGTGAGGACCACTTTTGGTTTCGATCGGAAAAGCCTGCCGGAAAAGTTTTCCGGCGGCGGTGGTGGCCGGAATCCGGCCGGAGAAGATGACCGGAGGTGGTGGGAGGGTGGTGGCCGGCGGCCGGATAAATAGGAGAGGAAGAGAGTAGTGATGTGGGTGTGTGTGTGTTTTTTATGTATAAATGAAATAAATATATATATTAAAACATTAAATCAAAAGTGACAAGTTGAAATAGTCCAGGGTTCGTTTTGTAACTTTTTAGTAAAACTTCGATACGTATTGGTTCGGGACTCGTTTGAAGGACTTAACGGATGATTCAACTCTTGAAACTTGCGCCATTGTTTTCCAAATCATTTTTCCGATAAAAATGAGTATTCGCTTGATAATGTTTCATAAATATTTTATAACATTTAATAAAATATCTATTATTCATTTTGTGAACCGGTTTCGCCTCGTCCGAAATAAAAATGGATTTAAGCTCGAGTAGTCGCGTTATCAACAACGCTTTTAATTAAAATGATGACTAATTTATTTAGTCTTTTCATTAAATAAATACTGATAACTAAAGACAAATTTAATTATTTTTGTGTGTCCGCGTTGTATATTGTTCGAATAATGTTTGCGGTGCTGTTTTAGCCCTTTTTAGCTCGTTTCCAGGTCTCGGGCAAAACTAAAAAGTTGTCAGGAATTTCGTTTTACATCAAATTGTTTAGAGTCCGAGCTTTGAAAACGTGATTTAGTGGTTCGTTTCTAATACGTCAGCGTATAAATAACATATATATGTTTCGTTTTCGAGCCAAATAAGTTAAAATAACTTTCTCTTGAGAGATGTAAAAATAAATATTATTTATTATTTTAAATACGTTCCGAAAATTCCCGGATGTTACAGTACCTACCCCTTAAAGAAATCTCGTCCCGAGATTTAATTTTTTTTTTGTTTTTTTGTTGTTATTGTTTTTAAAATTGATTTAAGTCACCGCCAAACCTGTGCCAGTCTCTCAGACTGAAAACCCCCCCTTTTATCCGTTAGAATTAGGATTAACGTAGGTTTAGCATAGGTTTAACATAGATTAGAATTAACATACTTTAAATACTTAATTTGTTAACTAAATATTGATAGATAGAATAAAATATTAAAGCTCTCGCTGTTAGTGATCGACACCCTACTTACCAACAAAGCTACATCTGATTGGGTACACTGCTCGTTAAAGTGTTGTTTTTAGGTATAGTTGGCAAAATATAAATGTAAAACTTGATAATAAATAATACCTACACTCAACGACATCAGGTACCAAAAGACATGTTTAACCGCAGTTAAGTATTTTCGGTATGGTTAGCCTGATACCGGGCACACATGCAAACAACAAACACTAAATCAGGGCGACTTGCTATGAGATACATCAAGGAGCTGACCATTCCTCGATAACGAGTAAGGTAAACTGGAGTCCCGTTTGGATCCTCATCAAGTTTTAACCTTTCCACCATGGGAATATCAAAAACATCGCTTTGTTCTAAACCAAACTTTTTAAGAATTTCAAGAACGTATTTAGATTGATTAAAGAAGATGCCTTTGGGATTTTGAGAAACTTGAAGTCCAAGAAAAAAATGACATGTGTCGCATCATTGACATCTTAAAATTTTTGCTCATTTCATTTGCAAATTTGTCACAAAATATTGGATTAGTGGAAGCAAAAATTATGTCATCAACATAAATTTACATGAGAATGAGATCGTTGCCTTCCTTTGAGTGAACAATGTTAGATTGAATACACCTTTGACAAATTTCCGACTGAAGAGGAATTTTGAGAGCATGTCATACCAGGATCGTGGAGCTTGCTTGAATCTGTAAAGAGCTTTCTAAAATCTGAATACGTAATTCGGACGATCTTGATCCATAAACCCTTCTGGTTGACTCACATACACCTCTTCCTTTAAAATCCCATTCAGAAATGCCGTCTTTACATCCATCTGAAACACTACCTTGTTCTTGTGTGCAGCATATGCTAAGAATATTCTGATGGCTTTAATTTGGACGACAAGTGCAAACAATTCTTCAAAGTCGGTCCCCTCTTCCTGACGATAACCTTTAGCAACTAACCACGCCTTGTTTTTCAAAACCCCACTGTATTCATCTAACTTTACCTTAAATATCCATTTGAGGTTGATGATCATTACTTGGTTGGTTTTGGAACTAACTCCATCACTTCAAGTCACTCAAACTTATGAATCTCCTCTTGCATGGCTTCACTCCAGCTAGATTCTTTCATGGCTTCTTTGTAATTCTTTGGCTCGACTTTTGTTAAGAAGGCATGGAAGTAGAACCACATGGCATCGGTAGCTAGCTGTCATCTTGTGGAAATATGTTTTGATGGATCGCCGATGATTGTCACAAATAGATGATCTTTTGTCCATCTTTTGGTGTATATTTAAGGTTGTTGGAATGTGTGCATATTTAAAGTGTCTACAATCCTTGATGATGACTCAGTTAAACTGGGTTCTAGAGAAGCAAATGCAATTGTAACTGTATCACTATAAAACTCTGAATCTACTTCAGTATTAGGTTGTTCAACATTTGAAGAAATTTTTAGAGAATCTGTCATTTCAATGTTTGGCGAGGTACTTGGAGAGGGAGTATAACAACTTGAAATTTTCATCAATCTAATATCCATCTACTAAATTAGATGTCACTTTTATACAGGGAATTTTTTGCTTTATCTCATTTATGCAACGATAAACTTGCCTATTCTCTAAGTAAACGAGATCACGCACCTCTATCAATGCCATCTATTAACTATGTTTACATCATGTAAACATCCTAATAGTCATGTCTATTATCTTAATATCATTTTACAAGTACTTATCCTTTTATCGTAGTTTAAAATGTTCATTCAAAACAAGCATTAACGTAAACGTATTTCTAAAACCTCTAACTTCTATGTAATGTATAATTAAATGATGTGTAAGCCCTCAAACATATGTACAAGTGTACAATGCACCATATTTGAATCATATTTTCCCTTAAGTCAATGTACAACTCATTTAAGCTCAATGTACAAGTCAATAATGCCTAAAAACTTAATATGTCATTTAAGCTCCTAAAACCATGTTTAAACTTTTACACCACTTTATCACAAGTACAATAGCAATTAATGCTTGATCTTTTAACATTAAACCTAAAACCCCATAAAACTATCTAAACCCTAATCTAAAACCCTAAAACCCTAAAACAAAACCCTAAACCCTAATTTTACTTTAACCTTAAAACTAAACCTAAAACTAAGCCCTAAACCTTAATCCTAAACCCTAAAACTTAATCCTAACACTAATCCTAAACCTTAATCTATCCTAAACACTAACCCTAATTCGAAATTAAACCCTAAAAACCCTAATCGAACCCTAAACCTACCCGACACCCTTTTCCCTCCATTTCTACCCATTTTAAACCCAACCAAGTATCCTAGCACCTCTATGACTAAGCTACTACAGCCCTAAGCACCTTACAAGCACCTCTAACCCTTTCCTTGGCCACAAAGCTTACTACATCACCTCCTTGTAAACCACACAAAAACCCCAAAATCCCTCCACCTTGCTTAGCTAGTCTTCTAGCTCTTCCAACTCATCATTCTAGCTTCCATGATTCAGGTAAGGTAGCCTTGACACTAATCAAATGAGTAAACTTGGGCACTAAGGCTCCTTGAAGGCTATAAATAGCTGAACACCCCTTTCATTTCATTTCATCCCACACATCTCATCTCATACCCTCAAATGGAATTCTAACACTTCTATAGCAGCAATAGAAGATCAAGAGAAGTCCCTAAGCTCAGAATAGAAGCCAAGAATCAAGAAAAACGAAGCCTTGAAGCCGTTACTAGGCGTACGAACCCGAAAACCCCATTTCCACCCATTTTAGCTCAAGTAAGCTTAAGATCTTAATCCATAAGCTTATATTATGTATAATAATGTTCATAATACTCTTAATATCATATATTAACTCTTGTTTGAAGCTTTGAATCCTCAAACCCATGTGTTTTTAATAAAAACCCTAAAAACGACCCGTTTTGATTTTCTAGCTAACGAATACTTTTTCTAAACTTTCGTTACGTTAAAACATTTTATTTTAGCTTATACTAATAAGATATAACCTGCAAATATCATTTGGAATCTTAAAAGAACCTTGCATGGCTTTTGACTTGTTTTGCAAAAGTTTCCATGCATAGGGGTATATATCGTAACTTTCTAAAATTTATAACTAAAGGGGCTGAAAATGAAAGTTTCTTAAAGTTATTACTATAAGGACCTATTTTGCAAAGTTTCAAAGTTAAAGGTTTAATATATATATATACTTTTTATATAAAGTACTAAACTTGTAAAAGCTTACTCCCTCCGTCCCAAAATTATTGTCCCCCGACAAAAAACACACAGTTTAAGAAAAGTGCATTTATTACTGCTTTCTTTTTCTTACTTTTTGACAGAATGACAGTTTTACCATTAGCTAAATAATTAAAGTCTTCTTTAAAGTTTGTAATAATAATTTCAAACAAGGGTAATATCATAAACTTGATCAAATTTCCCTATCTATTTTTAGTAGTGGACAATTAAATTGGGACATCCCAAAAAGGAAACGTGAATAATAAAAATGGGACGGAGGGAGTATAAACTAAGGGTATATATTACCAATTTTGCAAACTTATAAAATATTATATTTTTATATTAATTATAAATAAATATATATATAAATTATTCTAGCTTTTGAAGAAACTTAAAACTATAATGTATCACATTAATAGGGAGCTTCATGTAAGGGGTTTCATTTGGGTATACGTTTTGACGAGTTTGCTAGATTTACGATTTAAAGTGCTTGGCTCCTCAAACATTTACTACATGACCTCTGAATTATGATGGCCCGAACATTGATACAATATTTCCATAATAAATCCAATCAAAGTGATATTACATTATGACATAAAACATATCCAATCAAACTAAGACTTGACATATTACACAAGTTGTGTGACGAAGCCGTTACTTTCATTTCATATACTTTTGCTATCAATCAGATTTCCCTGTACTGTTAAGGTGAGTTCATAGCCTCGCATTCAATCTTTTAAATGTTTCATAAACCCGCGAGGGGGATACATGCTATAAACCATAAATGCAAGTATTTTTCTGTATGCTATCCTGATACATTATTGCCTAAGTCCCTACTTTTGCCATTAAGTCCCCACTATCATGAACTATTAATTACTCATCAGGGTAAGCGTGAATGTTGTGAATAGATCTATTTGGGACTGGACTCCCCGTTGGTGTACCTATATTGTCGGTAACCAATAGCACACATTTGAATAACTTTGCGGGTGTTTAGCAAAGACACCCGTTGGGGGATTTATTTGTGGTTATTGATTAACCTAAGGCTTCGGTGTCATAAACTTAGGGCAATAATATTGTTTTCCATGATAATTGTACATGTATGCATATATTACAAACTATGGGTGTATAACAACGTAACCCACTATTAAACTTATATTCAAACTACTTTACTTAAACCTATGAATTTCACTCAACCTTTGTGTTGACTTTTTAGCATGTTTATTGATAAGTGTAGAATACACATATCTATTTATACTTAAAAAGGCCCAATTCAACCCAAAACGGATCAAAAATGGCAAAAATGTGCTTGTATCTGAGTTTATTGTGTGCAGGTATGGATATGTCAAATATTGCAAGAAATCAGTCAAAAAAAAAACGGACACGAGAACGGATGAGTGATCAAGAAGCTAAAGAAATCAAAGCCGAAGCCAGAGAGATCATGCCTCAGCCTTCCACAGTCAACCAAAGCCCAAGCTCCATTGTTTTATAAGTTCAAGGGGTGACTTTTGCAATTAGTGAAAGTTGTTTATAAGCTTGAATTAATTCTTGCCAAACACAAGGGCCGGTTATGTAATTATCTCATAGTTACAAAAGAGGCGCGGGTCTTACCCGGGTCAATCTACCCATGAATCCATCTCTCAACCAATCACACGCTTGCCCCTAACCCAATTCAACCCGATCCTACCCAACCCTAACCCACCTCTACCCGGTTAACTTATAAACCTTTTTTACAGTTACTGTGCACCTTATTTCCCCCAAATGAGATCAAATCTCACTCACACACACACGAACACCTCAAGAACACCAAGAACCCTAGTTTACAAACCACTCACCCCAATCCAAATTAACCATAGGGTTAATGACCCCCTCACAACCCGTAACCCATCCATCACTTTCAATTAACCTTAACCCATTCCACCCTGGCTGAAAGAAGGATTCTCATTGGGTGATGTGACGTGTGTGATTGTTTACCTCACATAACTAACACACTCATATGTCCACATCATGATCCGGGTGCTCACATCTATAATCCAACGGCCTAAAAACCATATCAAGGAGAGAGAAAAGATCGAAGGGCTGAGATGAAGATGAATAGAAGGATCTAGAGAAGGAGGTGAGATCAAGCTTCGGGTATAAATACCCCCATCATTCCAGCATTTCGAAGAGTAATTTTTAGTGGATAATTTCTTAGTTTATTTTAGTAGTTTAATTTTTTCAATTCAGTATTTAGTAGTGGTTTCTTTAAATGTAATGTTAATTTTCATGTTATGTAATTTTGACTTACGATTGTAAGCTCTTTATTTCAGAATTAATAAAAGTTTTATTTCAATTAAATTGGTGTGTTCATTTTAATTCTGTTAAAAAGTTTGTGTTTGAGTTTGCTGTTCATTTGATGAAGACTTGATACCTATTGGAATTGGATGGCTGCTATGGTATCAAGGGGTTTAGAGCTGAGGGTCAGCTTATAGGTTAGATTAAGTTTTTGTTATTGATATAAGGGCTTATGATTAAGCCATAAGCCCCACTTAGCTTATTTCTTTCCTGTTCATGCTGGAAAGCCAAGGTACATCTTACTTTTGTTTTACATTTTGTTCTTGTTCTGTTTACTTAATAAGCTGTTTGAATTTGTTTAAATGTTGTTTGATAAGCAGTTTAAGATAAGCTGTAGCTTTTAAGTTTTATAAGTTGATCTAGTTTTGAGTCTTTTATAGCTTATTTTCTAAAACCAAGGGAAAAGCCCTCCTTTCTGTAACAGCTTAAGGATAAGCTTATTTGTGAGTTTCAGCCCAAGTAGCCTTTATTAATCTTGTTTCCCCTGGCTTCCTTTACAACTTTGCTTCTTTGAGTTTTTCATTTTAAGCTCTTTAAAATTTCAAATGCTTTATGGACTTAGTTTGTTTTGTCGGGAAATATGATTCTCAGAAGAATGTGTAACTTTTTTCGATTTTAAATTGTATTTTTCATTAGTCCCCCTTTAGTTTTGTTTAAGTTTCCCCCTCTTAGTTTCTTATGTTTATGCAACCATTAGTTCCTTAGTTAAGGTTTTTTTAATTAAGTTTAATTAATTTAATTAGTATTTTGGTTTGATTTTTAAATTAGTTTAATTAACTTTTATAAAGAGATAAAAATTAGGGCCTTTTTGTTTTTTAATAATCTTCCGGCAATTTTTTCTTTATCTTAGTAAAAATTTTAGTTTTACATTTTTTAGGATTTAAAATTTGTTTAATTGCTTAATTGTCATTATTTTTGCTTCTTAATATTCGTAATAATAGCTTATCCAAATATCTTTGCTTCATTCAAATCAGATCCGAACCTAAACGTGGTTTCCCAATTTCACTAGCTCTTGGGAAACGACCCCGGGTGATCAATACTTGCCCGTGAAAACATACGTATATTAGATTATATTATATTATTTTGTAAGTTTATAAAAAAAACCTTTTCTTATTCAAATCAACCATTCCGAACGAGATCGAGGTTTCCATTGCACGAGTCATTGGGGAAACGACCCGGGTGATCATACTTGCCCGGTTTAATATACGTATTCTATATATATATCTTTGTGAGTGGAATTGTCCAAAGGATACTTGGGGATTTCCTTAATTTCTCTATAAGTATATTATTTTACGTGTATGTAAAATTGCGAATCAGTTTTTGGCGCCGTTGCCGGGGACTTGTGTAAGCGATTCCTTCGTTTTGTGTTTGTCGATTTGGTTTGAAGATCCTTTCGTCCTCGAAAGTTAAATTTTTGTCATAAATCAAAAAAAAAAAAAAAAAAAAAAATAAATAAAATATAAAAAGTAAAAAATATTTTCCTTTTCTTTTTAGTATAAGTAAAAGATAAAAAAAAAAAAAAAAAATAGAAAAATCAAAAATATAAAAAATTGTCTTAATTCAGAAAATAAAATTCACCAAGTTGGTTAACGAACACCAACAAATAATATCTTCTATTGAGATATTATCATTTCAATTTCCGGTGAACTTGCAATTGTTCCCAATTCGTAATCAAAGATTTAACACTTGCCTTTTGTATCTCTACCAAGTACGGCTCACCTTGAAAAGCAATTTTCAAGAGCTACCGTGAAGTAGTTGATTATTTGGTTTAAGTCTCTTTCGTGTAACCGTTAAATTTTAAAAAAAAAAAAAAAAAAAAACTAAAAAAAATTAGTGTAAAGTCTTGCTTTTTAATTGTTAGTTTTTCCTTTTTATGCGCACTCGTTCGCAATCTCGTAGACGTCGTCAACAACAAACTCTTTCGGTTAATCCAATTGTTGAACAAAACGTTGTTCCAATGGCCGACAATCGAACAATGGCCCAAATGTTACAAGCACCCATCGAGGGGTATGAGGATGCTATAGTTGTTCCACCGATCAATGCTAACAATTTCGAGCTTAAGCAACCTTTAATCAATCTTGTGCAAAGCAATAAGTTTACGGGTAGACAAGATCCCCACAATCACCTTCGATTTTTTAACAAGGTCACTTCAACGTTTAGACATCCAGAAGTTCCGAACACTTCGGTTAAGCTTTTGCTTTTCCCTTTTTCTCTAGACGGTGAAGCCCGAGATTGGTTAGACAAGGAACCTCCTAGATCAATTCTCACATGGGACGACCTTGTTTCAAAATTCATAAACCAATACTTTCCACCTTCAAAAACCACTTACTATCGGAATGAGATCATTACCTTTTACCAAAAACCAAACGAAGCCTTTAATGAAGCATGGGAACGTTTTAAAGGACTCCTTCGTCAATGTCCTCACCATGGCTTTTCGGAACTTCACCAACTCGATACTTTTTACAACTCTTTGAATTCAAACGATCAAGATGCCTTAGATTCTGCAGCAGGTGGCAATTTCTTAGACAAGATGCCTCAAGAAGGTTTAGCGATTATTGAAAGCAAGTCAAAAGTTCGTTATTCTAGAAGTCGTGCTAATGATTCAAGAGTGAGTACGGATGCTCCTCTTTCTAATTCTTCACTTTCCAATAATTCTTTCGATATGCAACAAATAGCCGCTTCTCTCGAGGATAAAATGACCATCAAGATGAACCAAATGATGAATCAAATGAAAGCTTTAGTTGTTACTACTCCTGCACCCGTCAAAGCAGTTGAGGAAAGGTGTACAACTTGTGGTAACAACCATAGTTTTAGTGTGTGTCCTATGACTAGAGGTAGTTATGAGTACCCGGTTTATCATGATAATTTCCAACAATTTCAACAAACCGCATCGGTTGGTAATTTTGTTCAAAATGGAAATTCCGGGTACCGTGCTCCTAACTTAGCAAACCAAATGAGACCACCAGGATTTAATCAACCCAATCCACAAGCTTCTAGACCACACCAAGGGTACAATGTTAATCAAGGGTATAATGGGAATAGAAATGTGAACCAAACCAATCAAGTTAACCATGGAGCTAACTCGGGCTTATCTCAACAAGCTCAAGCTTATCAAGTCCCGAGTACACAAGCTCCGGTTACTTACTCAAGGTTTGAGGCTTATACAAAAGCGAATGATGCTACTTTGAATAATTTGCAAAAGAATTTGAATGATTTCAAAAAGGAACAACAAGATTTTCAAAATGAGCAAAGGAATTTTCAAAATATGATGCTTAACATGTTTCAAAAGCAAATGGGAAATAACAATGCATCAAGTTCAGGAACTTTACCTAGTAATACCATCACAAATCCAAGGTGTGAAGCTAGAGCCATTACGACTCGAAGCGGACTTTCTTACACACCGGTGCCACCAATTCCTCCTCCTCTCTATGATGAGAATGAACCTTTGACTGAGAAGGAAACCGAGGTGACCAAGGATAAGGTGCTACCGAGCACCAAAGACATCCAACCTCCGGTTATCCAAAAATCTCATGATCCGGTTAAGCCGGTTAGCAGTCCAATTTCTCCTGAGCCTTCTTCTGCTCAAGTTAATAATTCTCCACCTTCAAAAGAACCTTCTAAAGAGACCCATCTTCCATATCCTTCTAGGGTAGAGTATGAAAAGAAAGGTGAAAATGATAAAGTGCAAATCCAAAAGTTTTGGGAAATGTTCAAAAAGATTCATGTGGACATTACTTTGGCAGATGCTTTGATCTTAATGCCTAAGTATCAAAAGATGTTAAAAAGCTTGTTGTCAAACAAAGAAAAGTTAAACGAAATGGCTAATACACCGGTGAGTGAGAAGTGGTCGGCAATCATTCTCAAAAAGCTTCCCGAAAAGCTTAAAGATCCCGAATAATTTCTCATCCCATGTAATTTTAGTGAGCTTAAATGCAAAGCCCTAGCCGACCTAGGTGCTAGTATCAACCTTATGCCATTCTCTGTATACACAAAGTTAGGCCTTCCCGTTTAGCCAATCTACCGGATGACCTTAGAAACTTAGCAAATTGCTCTCTTTGTGTTCCTAAAGGTATTGCTCTAAGAGATGTCTTGGTTCCGGTGGGAAGATTTACTTTTCCGGGCCGATTTTTGTTTGTAGTAGGACATTGAGGTGTAATTTTCGAGTACCTTTGATATTGGTAGGGCCTTCTTCTTAAGAACGCACGGTTTTATATTGATGATCACGGGGAAGAGCTAGTGATCAGGATGGAATGGAATGGGATAGTTTTAAACCCGGCATGGTAGTCAAGACAAAGAGTCAATCACATGATGTGATATTATAATGACCTGGGTCAATGTTGTTTGTGAACATGAGAGTACGATTCTTCTTCTCCACACATCTACTATTGTTGAAGAGTTTGATCTTTTATGGGTAGAAATTATTAAACAAAAGGAAAAAGTTAAGGAAATATCTGACCCAGTTGCTAGAAGAAGAGCTTGTTTTTTAGATAAGTTTAGAATCATTAACCAAGGAAGAGTTATTCATTCACCTAAAATTGCTTTCGTAGGTGCAATTTCACATATTTTCCAAATCATGTAATTTTGAGGACTCTTTCAAAAATGGGGGAATGAGGATCTTACTTTATTCAAACAAAGAAATTAGACAAAGAAGATTCATTCCATCCCAAGAGAGTCCAAAATTGGAAAAGAGTGTGATTTTCCTCCTTCTTTCACTCCTTTTGAAGGAAGTGAGATGCTTCTTGAGGAAGAAATAGACGAGTTTTTAAAACATGATGAGTCTTTAAACATGGATTTAAATGATGAATTTAATGATGAGGAGGGTGATAAAATTTACTTGGAAAAATTACTTGAAAATGAGAATTTCTTTGAAATGAATGATAAAAAGGTTGAATTTTTTGAAAGAAAGACTAAAGAGGATTTTGAAACAAAAGTTGAACCTAAGTCCAAAAAAGAGTTACAAGTTTTTCATCCCGACATTGAAATACTTAACCATTTTGAGACTACCTCTTATGTCGGGAGTGATTATGTGTTTTATGAGGATTTTAATCTCGTGGGATATGTATTCCATGATCATTCAGGAAAGATATTGACCGACCGGATACATTTCATGAGAAATCTTTTGAAAAAGATGCTTTTAAGAATAAGAGTTCAAAAGAGTTAGCACCATCTAAAGCTCTTTTGACTCTTGATGTTTTTGACCCACTCCACCCACCCTTAATGGACTTGCATGTTACCAAAGCATTGTACGGGTTCACATTTTCTCTTTTGAAAATCTTTTCTAAAAAGTTTTTTGACCCCAGGAACAAAAATGTTATGGTATATCTTTCATATCTAGTTTAAGGAGGTTTCCACCTTATGGAATTTCTTAACACTCACTATTATCCTCCATAATGAACCTAGTTTGGGGAAAGAGTCAAGCAAAGGGGACTCTATAATAAACAAGCGCTTCGTGGGAGGCACCCCATGCTTATCCTTTTTATCTTCTTTTTATTTTTATTTTCTATTTACTTCCCCAAGGACAAGTCAATTCGGGGGTGAGTATAGCTTGTACTCGGTTAACAAAAACTAAGCCGTTTTAGAGATGTTTCTGAGCTAACAATGAAAAAATGAGAGGAAGCTTGTTCTTTTTCGATCTTGTTGGTTGTTTGCTTATTTGTCTAGGTTTTCCGGAGTATGGAAGATTCATGGTTTAAAATTGTGGAAGGACAAAGCAATGCCCACAATTTCCATTGAAGGTCTCCAATCTTCTCTTCATAAATTGGGAATCTTTTATCCTTGTCTTTATCGAACTAACATCTATTCTTTTGGCATGACCTTAGAATTTTTGTTAAGATTCCTTTTGACCTTTATTTTTAAACATTGAGGACAATGTTTCATTTTAGTTTGTGGAAGGATATCTTCGATATTGACTTGCACTTCACGCAACCTTGTTTGAATCCTTTTGAATTAACCTTTTTGTGAAAAAGTGAAAAAATTTAAATTTTTGCTAACAAGAAAAGGCTCAAAAGAAGCTTAGTTTGGGAAAAACACCACTTTTTGGTAATCCGTTGGTGAGAAATAGGAGTTAATTTTGACTTGACCGGGTGAAAATGCCCTAGCTAGTTCTTTAACCTACCTTTTGTGGGGCTAAGCTTTCACAAATCCTATTGCATTGGATTTTAAAAATGTGAAGAACAAGAGATGATGTAGTTAAATATAAGTGTATTTGCTTAAGCAAGGTTTATTTGGAAAACCTAAAGCTTATATGAATGATTTGTGTCTTTTTACTCCCACAAGCTCTTAACACACCTAATCATACGTGCTCTTTTTAATTTAACTAAGTCAACCAATGTCTTTAGAAAAAGTCTTACATTTTGAAAATAATTCATTTAATTTGTAAGTAAGATTTTTGGTTTCAAATTTATAAGTTGATTTTCTAAAGTGAAATTTTTCCATTCACCAAAAATATAATTATAAAAAGAATGCCAATGAAGCATTTCTAATGCAAAAGCATTATTTTTCGTGCCAATGAAGCATTCGCAAAAATAGAATAATAAAAGCTATATATAGTTTTAATCGTTGGCGTATCCATGTTGAGAGTGAGACTCGGATGGGGTCGCAACTAAGGATTAAAACTATGTACGTGGAATCAAGGTTCGTAGGCATTCATCACTAGGGAGCGCGGCCTAGGTGATGTTTGCAACTAAGAGACTTTGGATTATAAGCTTTGTAGAAAAAATGTGTTATCGCGATAACCCACAAACGTTAGCAGCGGAGTGGGGGTTCGAACTAAGAACACTGGTTGTTGATGCGATATCCTATTTGGGAAAAAGGCCTAAGTAGGGGTTCGAACTAAGAACAACATTCCTATTGCAAAAAGGCCTCTAAGTAGGGGTTCGAACTAAGGAACAAATTACTAGTGCAAAAAAATAAATTATATTGTATATTGGGAAAAAAGGAAAAAAATAAAAAGAATGTTTTTTTTAAATTAAAAATTTTCATTTTCTGCAAATCAATTTATAAGTTTATAAGTTGTGTTTTGTTTCCTAATCTCTTGCAGCTTTGAGTCGTAGGATTATCTATGTTATTAACATTTGAGCTCCATAAGGCTTGTTGTAAGTATAGCGGAGATGGATCTTTCAACTTATGAAGAATATAAATTGATCTATGGTTGACGTTTTTTAAAAAGTGGTGTTTGCACACATCTTAATCATTAATTTATCCTGCTAGTGAAAAGTTCAAAAAGTTATAAGTATAAGAGCTTAAATCATTTGGACTTATTTGGACAATGATCTTGTTTAATAGCTTTGTTTAATCTAGTGAAAAGTCTTTAAGGATGAGAATTTTCCTCTTTTGTGCTCTATTAATCGGGAGTTAGCCTATTTCAATTGAGCTAAAAGTTGCAAATTGCAATGATTGACATTCATGTTGTTGTTTCCTGAGTATTAAATGTTGAGGAAAAAAGCTAAGTGTTTAAAAAGGTAATTTATAAAGGTGAAAAACAAGGGCATTTCTGGAGGAAACTTTTAGTTTTACAAAGTGCTGTACCACTTGATAACATGCGTCGAGGACACGGCAATCCTTTAGTTTAGGGAATTTTGATAATGCTTAATGTGTATATATAAGTACCCGGGATTTTGCCAAATCAAAAGCCAGAAATGCCAAAAGGATTTAAGAAAAATGTGGCTTTGGTGTATATTGTGCGGAAAGTGGATAATAACAACAAGGATAGCAAAATCAGTCAAATCCGACAAAGAAATGGGAAGAATAGGAAGAAGACAAGATGGGAGGCAAGTACATAGATTGTTGAGAATGTAAGGCCAAATCAATCAACAGCCGGGATCAGCCTTGATACAATGAAATCGTAAGAGCAATAAAAGTACAGGATAGTAATGACTCAAGTTTTCAAGATCTACGACGCTCTTTTGAGATATGAATGAAGTTTTAAATGGACTCCAAATGCTACAAGTGACTTCCCACTTCCTATAAGAAAGTTGTTTTTTAAAAAGGCCCGAGATATAGTGAGTTTCTTATAACACAAGGGCAATTTTGAACTACTTTAAAAAAGTCATTTATACACTACAAAAGGTAGTATCTAAACGCAGGGACTAGCTTTTTGTCATTTCTTCTAAGTTTCAAACTCTATCACCTCGCGGGTTGTAACCATTTCTATACCGCTCCTTAACCACTTTTTCCCGCCACTAGTTTTTTCCCCACAAAAACCCATACACTTGTCATCCCCTACCTATGGGGCTATACCCTGCAACCATCCCCCCTCACCTATTGCACTCCTCCATCACTCCCACCTTCTATTTCATAAAGCCACCAGTCCTAGTATTAAATAGATGCCACATCACAATGTCCACTGTGGTGTAATCTCCCATGTCCAAAGAGCTGACAAGTACACATGGAGCCTTGTAATGGCCTAGAACAGTCACACAAAGCACTCAGATAGTCAAAGCCTCAAGCCTCATTTCAGTCATTTAGTCTATCAAAATAGGATAGTTTGTAGCTTCATTTGTCTGTTCTCAGTTCTCCTGCTTTTTAATGAGATCAATTTGGAACAACATTTACGTTTCATTTTCACGTTCCTTTTCAACTTGTACTTTACATTTACGTTCAATTCAGTGCACTGTACTGTACATGCATTGACTTTCATTCCTCCATTGTTACTGTACAGTTGTAATAAGCTCTTGTAGCTTAATTACATTCTTAAGCGCTCAAAAGTTATACATACTCTCTTGTTAACGCTTTTAAATACTGTTAGTTCATTAGTGTCAAAAAGTTTCCGTTTGCAATTCATATTTACCATTCAATTTGAAGCTACAAGGACTATAAGCTAATATAGAGTCTTATTGTGCTTATAGCTCAGGTTCTAGAGGGCCTAGGATTGCAATTGGTCGATGATTCTTTTAAGCCAACTCATCTCATACAAGAGTGTCTAAGTGCTCGGAGCTCTACAACTTTCAGGTTTATTTTCTTAATTTCATAACGTAATTGAGCTCCCTAATCAAATGGCTTATTCTTGAATTTGTGTTTAAATTCAGGTTTCAAATTCCAAATTTCACTTTAGTATTTACATTTAGCTTATGTCATGTAGCTTAATCCTTTGTATGTGCTTAATTCTGTTATATAGTGTTAGTTAGTTTAGATATTCAGAAATTTAAAGTTGATTATAGTTAAAGTTACTTAAGTGGCTTATTTAGCTTTAAATTCTGTCATTTAGTATTACAAGCTAGTTGACAAAGTAGCTTAATCCTATTAATAAGCTAGGACTTTTAGAGCTCAAATAGTTTAATTAGGATAGAAATAGTGTAAGTAGATAAAAGGTTTTAGAAGTTTTAGCTTTAAAATAGTTTTTAAGTATACTTTAGTTTTGACAGCTTTTGTTAAGGAGTGTTTGGATTTAGGTGATATAGACTCTTAAAGTAAATTTTAGTGTGCAAACTTGCATAAGTCAGTTTAGTTAAGTCATATTAACAAGACTTAAATAAGATTCAAAATTTAGTTTGTAGAAATTCCAAGTTTAGAGCTCAAAAATTTGAGTTTAGCACCAGGACAGTTTTATTATTCAAATAATTTTAGTGTTTAGAGATTTAAGGCATTCTAGAGTTCAAGCATAGTTAATACAGGTTTAAATACACTTGGTTAGTGAGTTTTTTTTGAGTTCTCATTTTAGAGTTTAGCATGCATTGAGATATTGGTCAAGTGCATCAGCAGTAACAAGTTAGTACTGTTGTTACTAATCATTTTTCTAACTGTCTTTTAGCCTGTGTAATTAGGAATTAGAAATTAGAATTTTGCACTTTGTTAGTACTCCATTAGGTTTATAAAAATCATCTTTTAAGTTTCATTCTCAAGCTTTTATCCTAGCTTAAATTCTCTTGTAAAAGTGGTATGGCAGCAGTTTAGTTTTCAGCTTATATTCTTTTTGAATGTTCATTTCTAGTTGTAATTTTGAAAAACCTTTTATCTAGGTTAGTTTTATATCCATAGCATAGCTTATTTCCAAAGTTTCAGCTTCTAAGGATTAGTAATAAGCTTTTTAGCTTATTAGGAAAACCTTATTTTCAGTGATAAGCCTGAATTGTTACTTTTCAATAGCAAAGTTCTTGTTATTTTTGCTAACTAGTAGCTTATTACTTCTTGGATATCCCTAGTACACATCTTAAACTACATTTAGATTCTTTTAATTCTTACTTTCATCTAGAAATAAGCTAGGAATAAGCCAAAGTTTGAAAAAGCTATTAAACCATTAGTTTCTGTAACAGATTTTAAAAACTCAATTTTCTAGCTTATTCTGTTGTTAAAAGTAGATAGTGCCTTTATTAAAGTTGTAGGGAATAAGCTCTTCTTTAACTTTGTAATTTTGAGTTTTTGCTAATTTTCACTTTTTAAATAAGCCAAAAATAAGCTGAATCGCGAGGTCTATTTTGTACTTTTCCCATAGTTTAGGGTTACCCGTTTGCACTAGAGTGTAACTTTCCAATAGTTACACCGCCTACCCTTTTCTTTCTTTTATTACATTTTCTACCTTGTCTTTTGGGAAAAGTTAAATAGGTTTAATATTTTTAAAATTAGTTTTTATAAAATTAGGGTTTAGTTTTTAATTGATAAAATTAGGGTTCAATTAGGTTATAAAAATTGGGCATTTTTGTGTCATTTGATTTCTGCACTTTCTAAGTTGTTAAAAAGCATTTTTCTTTATTTTTCTAGTTAAATTTGTATTTTCTAGAAATTAAAATAGATTTTAGTTAATTTCTATTTCTTAAATAATTCATAAAAAATAGAAAAATAGTTGAAAATTTTTGATTCTTTTTGTGAAAATTTTATTTTTAAATCTAGTATTTTTGAAAAATAAAAGTAAAATTTTAATGATAATTTTTAGAAAAAGGCTAATTTTGTTAATTCATTTATCTTTAAAAATTCATAAAAAATTCAAAAATAGTTAAAAAATTACAATTCTTTTTCCTAAAATTTTCTGGCTTATTAGAAGAGTGAGTATACTTTGGTATGATTACACACATGGGAGAAGAGAAGTAATTGGTGGGGCCGGTGAGATTTTGTCTCTATCTATTATCAGGTGTGGTGTGTGTAGACCAGTAAGTAACACTAGGGTGTGTTGTGTGTTACATAAAGAAGGAGTTTAGACATCCAATTGCCATATTTCATATTCAGGAAATCAAGTATGGTAACTAATATCTTTATTCATTTAACGCTTGCAAGGAAAAGAAGCTTTAATCATAGTCAATTTCTTGAGTATAAGTAAAACCCTTATCACAAGGCGTGCGTTTAAATGTGTGTACATTTTTGTCCATATTAGTCTTCTCCTAGAAGAATCAATTTAACTTCTCAGTCTTACCGATTGGTGAAAGATCAATCAAATTCTAAAATTGATTTTCTTTCATGGACTATATCTCAACATTTATTATGGCGTTAGCTAGTGCATTCAAAAGGTTGTGTAAGAAGAGACTTTCTCCAAAAACAGATACTCCCACTTGCTTCGTGTGAGAGGAGACTTTCTCCAAATACGTAGCAAGTCGAGCAACAATCAAATTGTTCTCGTTTGGGATGTATAATGTACGCTGACAGTTCTTGACTCTAGTTTGTTAATAACACGCTTAACGTGATCTCAACAAATTCAGAACTTCAGTTAAGACTTAATGGGAGTCTTCCCATTCCATAACCTGATGGTGTCTTAGTTACCTTCTTGGTTGGAACCATATTGAGTAAACACGTGGCTTTACTCAATTTTGTTAACCTTGATAAGATTAGAGGTAGGGTAGTTAAAGTTATCAAAAAATGAACAATATCAATAGAGTTAGATTTTACATATCAGACATACCAAAGCGATGTGGTATTCTATAAGTAATGGGATTATGAGACATTATCATAATTCCATAGATAACCTAATACCCTTTGGCTCACATACTTGCCAATGTGTTCAAACATAATGGCATTAACATTAATTTCAAGCCAATTGCATGCTATAACGTAGAAGTCTTAGAGAAGTTCAAGGACTTTATGTACATGTCTTAACTAGAAGACATAACACGTTAATCGCTAACATTACGTTATAAGTCTTTGATATTTTAATGACTTCATGTCCATGTCAATAAAGTATCATTGAACGCCGACTCTTGATTTCAACTATCTTTTCAAGTTAATTACATACTTCTTATTTATGTCTTTACAAGAACACATAATCATATTGGCTAAACCTTTTAGTGAATATGATGAAGTAGGTATTTATTATTTCTTGACACTAGTTCTAAGTAGGACGACATACATCGAGGTGTATAAGTCCTAATAGAATATTAGATTTCTTACCATGCGGCTAAGAAAAACCATAAGTCATATTGGTATGTGTTGTACCTTGCACACAATTAAGATTTCTCCCACTTGTGTACGACATAACATCAAGCATTTATACAAACAAATGAGCATATTATGACTCAGATTATGATCCTGAGACTAGTGGGTTGTGAGTCCACCACGTTTCTGTTTGTTTGTATGAATAATATGACAATGTCACATATATGATATGATTTAAGTCAAAACTAAAATCACATTTGCATTATAAGTATATCTAGAACTTTATTGTTTAATAAGCAATCATGCATAAACATTGTATAGATAACATTTTAGGCAGCGACATCAGAAAAGCGACAAGTTATCTAATAGAATAATATGCAATGATTCTTATAAAACTATGATGCTTCATATGTGAAAAGTAATGTATTATTTCAAGACCAGCTAGAAATAAAATGGGTCACTTACAAGGTGATAAGCTCATAGCTCCCACTGAATTTAGACAACATTACATGTGCGTCTATATCAGTAGTAAAATGCATTGCTCCCACTGGATAAGACAACATTAAATGTGTGTCTATGCCAATGAAGTGCAAGTAGCAATTTATTTATTTTTCTACTCTTTAAATATCTGCACATTATCACCACTGTGAGCCTCACGGACTAGTAAACATGTACTTAGATATTCAAGGAAATGCATCAAGTTATATAATGAACTAGCCATCAATGCCACTCTTTAACTTGAAAGTTTTGCATGCAATTCCTCCCTCTACATTACCTCAAGGGTGTGTGGAATCTTAGGAAAAATATTGAGTTAAGGAAAACTACTAGAAAACATGTTATTACTTTCCTTTTCTCTTTTGCGATTTATTGAGATTTCCATTTCTAATCATTAAAACTCATATAATGTCTTGACGCTTCAAGATGTATCATTTTGGTGGCTATAGAAAACATGTTCTCTAGTCATCCAAATAAGATGTGCAACCGTACTTAACCGTTTGACTTTTACAAGACAATATGATTTCTTGAGTAAGTGTGCTTTGAGTTTGATTAGAATTGGAAAATTCAAGTGTTCCTATTATAGCTTTCTCATACAAGTAGAAAGGATAGGAATAAGTCTCTTTCTTACAAGGAAATGAGACTTAGTTTGGCTTCCTCTAACAAAGAAAGGAAGCAAACTTTTGTTTACGATTTGTGTTGCATAATGTCATTAATAGAAATTACAAAGTTCAATTTTAGTATTTTCGATAATTAATCCTTTTAAAATTAACTACCCAAGTTTATATAAAACAATTAATTTTACGAAAGGCTAAGATCCTCATTGAGGTTCCACCATCACATCAGTTGATCTGCTAGCAATGATAGATTCAATAGGTAGGTGACGTTCACCAATTGTAAAAACCTGTGCAATTCTTAGACCATATGGGACTCATGACATTTGTAACCGAAGAAACAATGTCAAGCTGGCATGTTTAGTCCCATCCTTGCCTCGAGCCAAGGTCTCACCTGCTTAACTCGATTAAGTCATCCAATGCGAGAACATGTGAGAATATATCTAGGTCTCACGCATAGAGAATAATCACCTTGGGTTACAATTCACCTACGTCTCACGCAGAGTGAAGAGCAAATGCAAGTGTTCTCAACCAATTGGACGGCATGACTTAAATTTGACGGGTATTATTTTTGATAAATACATGATCAAAAAGTGTGTACGAGGAAGCATGCATTCATTCTTCATACACAAAGTTAAAAAAGCTATTTTTAACTTAAGTCTAATACTTGTTATATCCATTTAGTGGTGTCCAAGTTTGTTCATTTTCATGACTAATATATATAACCTAGGTGGAATAAATATTAGTTTGAACAATACACAAATTAAATAACAATCATAATATTTATTTAGTGTTATTTATATAAAAAACAAGTGTTTAGTTTCAAATCATATTTAAATTTTAAACTAAATCAAAGATTTAGTTTCTAAAATTTGTTTGTGTTTTATTTTTAGTTTTATAAAAAACATTTGCAAGTTTATATACATTCCAAACATATATAAAAGCAAACAAACAAACACAAGCATAAGTATGCAAAGCCTCAACCGATGATAAACCTATGATTGGTCTCGTGAGCCATCACGAGAACCAAAAAAGTCAACTAAGGGTTAATCACACAACCACAAGGAGGGATCCCACTTGCTCCAAGAACCATCGTGAGCAAGTGAAACCCTTAATGAATATGATGTTCAAAACTGCCATAAAATTTCAGCTGACTTGACGGGTCTGAAACTCCTAGAAGGAATCTTCCCCAATCTGAGCTCCAGTTGAAGAAGTTGTAGCCCCATGAGTTTTGCACCTGATCCAAAAAATTCATCCTCTAACTCCTTATAAAACTCCAAGAAACCCACTTTTAGTGGAAGTCACTCCAGCAGCTCCGAATTTGACTTTATGCCTTTAACTCTTGCGCCATTCGAATCCAAACAACGGTTACAATAATTTGATAATTGAATACATTTATCCTATCAACTAACTACTGTAAAATGCCCAAACAATGGCTACAATGAAAACTAAAAGCATACAAAGAAGCCGAAACAATGGCAAACCCAAAAACTAAAATTTAATGCAATATCAAGCGAAACAAGTCACAAGTGGTCATGGTTTTCATCGGCTTTGCATACACAACATAATAATACCATAATATTATGTATTAACAAGGCGTTGGCTAAGTCCATGGCCAAACATGCATGTATTT